>VXAX01002273.1:862143-969344 GCA_013399835.1 Leptocoma aspasia | reverse complement strand
CAGCAGGCTGCCTGTTGGGAGCTGCTGGCTCACAGCCCCGCAGCCCCTAGGCAACCTTTTAGCAGCAGCGTGGTTCCCTTCCCTGCCAGAGGCTGTGGTGAGCTGGCTCCTGTGCCACACGCAGTGACATCTCAGGCCACGGATGAGGGAGGCCCATTGGCAGGCTGTGGTGTGGTGGAAGGAGGACAGTCCAGAAGAGCAGCCTCCTTTTCTGTGTGTGAGTCATGGCACTGGGTGAGTGCAGGGTGTGTGAGTAGCCACAGCTCTTCAGATACCCCAGGATGGCAACTTTGCACTCACAGGGGGGAAGGCAGAGCTCTGCACCATGAGATGAGAGGAGGCATATTGACTGAAGAGCATCTGGTGTATTCTTCTCTGGGTACAAAAACTGGCTGGATGGCTGAGCTCAGAGTGTTGGTGTCAGTGGAATTATATCCAGTTGGTGGCCAGTCACCAAGAGTGTTTTCCACTTCTGGGGCCAGTCCTGTCTAATACCTTTGTCCATGATCTGGACAAGGGTATCGAGTCGCATCTTTGGTAAGTTCACAGACAACACCAAGTTGGATGGGAGTGTTGATCTGCTGGAGGGCAGGAAGGCCCTGCACAGAGATCTGAACAGGCTGGAGTGATGGGCTGAGGCCAGTGGTATGAGGTTGAATGTCACAGCAACCCCAGGCAGCACTACAGGCTGGGAGAAGAGTGGCTGGAAGGTAGCCCAGTGGAAAAGACCTGGGGGGTGCTGATTGACAGGAGCTGAACATGAGCCAGCGTGTGCCCAGGTGGCCAAGAAGGTCAGTGGCATCCTGGCCTGTATCAGCAATGGTGTGGCCAGCAGGACCAGAGCAGTGATTGTCCCTCTGTACTTGGCACCGCTGAGGTCACACCTCAAATCCCCTGTTCATTTCTGGGCTCCTCGCTACAAGACCTTGAGGTGCTGGAGCCTGTCCAGAGATGGGCAACAGAGCTGGCAAAGGGTCTGGAACATAAGTCCTATGAGGAGCATCTGAAGGTAGCAGGGTTGTTCCATCTGCAGAAAAGGATGCTCAGGGGAGGCATTATTGCCCTCTACAGTTACCTGAATAGATGTTGTGGTGAGGTGGGGGTCAGTCTCTTCTCCCAGGCAGGTAAGTAATAGGACAAGGGGAAATGGCCTCAAACTGTGCCAGGGGAGGTTCGGATTGAACATTCTGAACAATTTCTTCACTGAAAGTGTGGTTAAGAAGTGGAACAGGCTGCCCAGGGAAGTCATGAAGTCACCATCCCTGGAAGTGTTCAAAAACCAGACAGACATTGCATTCCATGATATGGTTTAATGGGCATGGTGGCATCAGGTCAAAGGTTGGACTTTTGATGATCTTGGAGGCTTTTTCCAACCTAAATGATGCTATGATCTGTGTTGGCAATATTTTGGTTCCTCCAACCAAATGCTCCAAGTATTATTGAACTACAATGCAAATTAAATAGCACTCGTTCCTTCCTTTTTAAAAGCTAGCAAATTAAATGATTTAATGGGAGATGCCCTCCTTGTATGCTAGCTCTTGCATTTGGCAGTTGAGTAATAAGGTAATATATTGCTTTCTTTTCCCCCCTGTCATTCCTCTTTCATTCTTTGTAGTTACTCAGGGACATTGCTTAAGTGGTTGCAAAGATGGTGGCAGAATAATTCTTCTTAAAAAGTTGAAACGAAATTTCAGCATAATGTTAATTACTTCCAGCCCTAACTGGTAGTAATTCTAACAGAAGAATAAACTCTTTGAAGAGGTTGCAAAATATCTTACAAGTTTCTACGAATTTAGTAATTTCTCACTGCAGAAAGGTCTGTAATGAGCGCATATTACCTCTTGAATGGACAGGAAACACAGACCTTTACTTCCTTATGTAACAGCATAAGACTGTTTTAGAATTCTAAACAGTTGTAGAGTTCTAACAGTTTTTAGAACTCTCAAAATCAGCTAAAAGAAACGGGTAGAGGGAATCAATCTCATAAGTTGTTCCAGAGCTTCATTGGACTTTATGGGATTTTTTTATAAAACTAATCTTTTTTTCCAATATGAATGTCTACTGCAATTTCCAAATGTTATACATAATTATATGTTTTATAGCCAAAGTTGAGTGGTCCTCTATCAAATCTATCTTTTCCTACGGGCACTTACAAACAGTTATCCTGGACCTTGTCTGTAAGATAAATATCCTCAGCTGCTTGAATTTCCTAGTCTGCTGAAATATGTTTTAGTCATTCTTGTGGCTCTTGTTGATCTCTCTCCAGTTTTTCCATACTATTTGTGTTGTGCACTGCAGAACAGAGTGCTATGCTAGCCGAGCTTAGTGCCAATAGAGACAGTGTTTTCTTCCTGCCTGGTATTTCCTTATCTGCATACCAATCATATTCATGGAAGATTATAATATTGGGCTATATACTTTTCCACTCACAAAACAGGGATTAAAATCTAGTACCTTTGCAAATGCCTTCTGGTTGAACAGTAGATCCCCTGAATTTGTTTTTGTAAAAGATGCTTGTCTTGCATGTGTCGTGTAAGGATATTTGTAAGGCTTCCTTATTGGATTGTATTCCATGGGCATCCCAAGAAGGGTGTTACAATATATGAGAGGTAATGTATCTTGAATCCTTATGAGGTCACTTCCAACACCTGCTACCTGTGATGACAGAGGCAGGGAACTTTGAGAATGAAAGTCAGTGGTTTTTCCTACATATCAGAGAGTATGCTGGTGTGTGATGTTTTCATATCCCATGTGAAGGCAACTGAGCAAAGATCAGATCACAGGTTCCTGAGCTGGATCAGTGGCAGCACCTCAGCTTTACCTCACTTGGGTCTTGAAGGACTTGCAGCACCTGAAAAATGGGTTATATGAGCTTTGCCAGGTGGAAACTGCCTCGCTTGCAGTCACAGTACAATTCACTCTCTCCTGGTGTATGTGGATACTACCTCAGTGCATAGGTATCTAAAAACATAGAAATTCTGAGCTTAATTGTTAACAAGTGAAACAGACACTTGGAGCACAATAGAGCAAGGAAACAGATGAATGAGAGAGAATTAGCAGAATACATCAGTTTTGCTTTCCTTAAACCACCAAATAGTTTTTTAAAAAGTTTAAGTGAAACTAAGCAACCACATAATAAATTAAAAAAAAAAAAAGGCAAAAAAACCCCAATATTTATTGCATTTTTTGGATAAGCCTGTATCTCCTGACAGTAAAAAAGTGGTAAGAAAGTAAGTCAGTGGTAAGAAAGATTTAAAGTCTTTCTTACCACTGACTTATTTGGCAGTTCAGTCACATTTTGGCCATGGTCTGATCACTGTGGTTAGCCAAGAGCCACCAGCCTGGAGGACACTGATGATACTTGATGTCTTAATAAACGGTCCAGGGTCTGTGAAAGGAAATACAATTGAGAAATTATTTTATGTCAATACAAGCGTGGAAAATAACCCACATTGCTTAAAGACTTGTGCAGGATGAACTGCAGAATAGCATTGCTTGAGCAAATTACATGGAGTTGAGGAGGGCCTGCCTAGCAGCATTAAGTAGTCAGGGATGGAAAACAATTAAAAGTGACTGTCAGCAAATGGAGGTGAGGCTGCTGCTGGCTTGGAGAGCAACACTGAGCAGTGTCTTCCTGATGCAGCTTTGCAACACCTACTTTTCTGTGGGCAGTGTGCTTGAAGTTTCACGGGAGGGATTCGTGAGGAGAGGTAAATTTTTTTTTTTGGAGCAAATAATATTAATGGGTGGGAGGAATACATGTTTCTGGATGCACAAGCTGTTCTGTAGATCCAAAATAGCCTGTAGCAGTCTTCACAGCTCATTAACAGTTTAACAACTGTTTGGAGTGTAGATAGAGCTTGTTGGTCCAGCCACCTGACAGCAGGAGTGATGGGTGACTGTAAAGTAGGAGGAGAGGTGGACAAATACAGAGCTGTATGGAAAACATCATGACCTGAAACTTATACTGCCTGTGGATTGTGGAGGGGCTTTCTGGGAGAGGGAGGGAGAGTTGGAAATACCGTAAGCTTATTATTCCTGTTGAGTCTGTAGCTTTTTTGTACTTTTTGTTTTGGTGTCCAGTGGAACATACATGATTTTTTATTCCCAACTTCTCTCCAGACTGAGCAATCACTAGGTCATTTGGGTTTTTTTTCCCCTCTGGTAACTGGATATTTTTGGCCTTTATCAACTACGTGTTCATTCAGGCATCTACTGGCTGGGGTTTCTTACCCCAGTTTCCCAGAGGGCATTTTGCCCACCAGATGACACGTACTGCTTACTGGGAGGTGCAAGCCTCTGCTCCTGTCATGTTTCTGATTGTGTTGCAAGTGGGATTTACCATCATGGTTGTGAAAGTGTTTCGGAAAAAATGTTAGCCCAAGAGGTGTTTAGTTCCTTTTTGACGCATAGCGTTTAAAAGCATTAATACATTTCTGATGTTGTATGAATTTAGCAAACCAAAGGCTTTATTCAAAGTGTTGTTAGAGATGGGGAAAGGTTTGAGGCCAAGGTGGTTTGTTGTAGTTGGACTTAGCTGAAGTGAACTGGTGGCACATCACTACTTTCCCAGTCAGGGGTCAGATGTCCAATCTGCTTCTGCTTGGCCACCACCTCCTTTGGTTTGTGCAGGGAGTGTGCCAGTACTTTGATGAGCAAATTCAAGCCATTTTTAGTAATACAATGCACATGCTTGCTTTTCTGTCTTCTTCTGTGGAACAGGAAGGTAAAATGTCACTCTTTGTGACAAATAAGCAAGCTAGGTACTTTGCTTTATGAAGTACCATTTCAGGTACCCCTTAGCAGTGATCAAGCATGTGACTTACCTCTCATAAAGAATGGGAACTAATCTGGCCCAGGTGTGTTGTGCCTTGCACCATACTCTAGGCAGAAGATTGATTGAGCACTTGGATGACAGGCTTTTAGCCCCCATTTTTGCACACAAGTAGTTCAGTTGTTTGATGGACTTGAGAGTGGCACATCCACTTTTTGCTTTCTTCTTTTTGACCTGATGATGCTGTACATAACATTAGTTGGTTCTATTGACCAAGAGAAGGACAGTGGATGCAACAGAGCCTTCTTCACAGCATCAAACACGCAGAACTGTTTGGAGCAGGTGCTGTATTATTCTGCAGCATCTTCAAGAAAGGCTGGTGAGATGACCTGTCAGTAGCAGGACAAAATGTGATTTCATGTCTTGAATCCCCAGTCAGAGTTGGAAGAGTTGGTGTTAAGATATAGTTTGGTACATCCTGTGCCTTGCAGGGTGGGAGCCTTCAGGTTTAGTTGCCCAGGATTCCCAATATTTTGCCCCTTTTTCTCATTTCATTGACCTAGGCATTTGTCAGTCCTCGATCCTTGGGGTAAGTTTTATACAGAATATAGGCCTGGTTTCGGTTACAGCATTAAATAAATGTGTCTGTGTTATCTGCTTATGTGTCCAATCTATACATACAATGGACTGCTTTATAGGACAGTAAAGATTATTTGGAAATAATGTGAAGCTTCATTCTGGAACCCATTCAATGGTGTAGAACATGTGCTTGCTAAATAAGACTGCATTTAAGGAATTTGTGCTAAGCTTTTTTATGTACATTTTTTCTTAATTCTCAGAAGCAATTGGGATTTTATATACCAAGTTTCAAGAAACAGAATTCAAAGATTATGAGTGTAACTTGAATTCTGTCGTAAACCGTGTAATTTTCTTTGCAGTCACATTTAACATGGGAGCATATTTTATACTAAAATGAGAAGGAGGCAAGAGGGGAAAAGACTTTATTAAGGTTAAGAAAAAGATGGCAGAAATTATTCCTTCTAACAGTAATCTAAACTCACTAAACAATTGAATTTTTCTGTGAGTAGCAAGGAGTATGGAGTAGATACATGGCAACAGAATGACTACTTAGGTATTTCTCCCTGTGGATAGTTTGCAGTGGTTCTACACTATTCATTTAAAAGACGTTTGCTGGGGAACAAAAATATATTATTTCATATGTCTAACAGGCCTGCAGAGGCTGAGAGTGGTTCAAAACATATACCTTCATCTCTTTCCCAGTGTCTGCATATTCTGTTTCTGAAAGCAGAGGTTAAGCACTGGAAATCCTTTGCCAGATGTCTGTAAGTACCCTCATGTTAACAGTTGCATTGTCATAAGTCGGCTTTCCAAAGGTCTCTTTAGGTACTTGATTTGTGTCTTGTGTCCTCTCTCATTGTTCCTTCATATATCCCAACTGCAACATGTCTCACTAGTGAGGGAAGGCTGTCACAGTGGCTGTCACAGCTTGCTTGAGCTCGTGACAGCAGAGTTACAGATCGCGTCTTTCTGCAGCAAACCTTGGGTTTCCTTGTGATCCACGGCAGAAAACTGTGACACGCTGCAGAGCATTACATCTATTGACACTTCAAAGGGCTGCTTTTGGCCTCTTCAAACTGGCCTCATTTTGGCTGCTGCACAGCACATCCCACCTGGGGTTCAGTGATCCATTTCTTCTGGCGTGCGAGAGGAGAGGCTGCGGTGCTGCCTTCCCCAGGCGCGAGCAGAGCCAGGCTGCGGTGCTGGGACACGATGGGAGGCTCTGACAGCTCCAGCATTTCGGCAATCCCGGGAAACATGCAGTTACACGTGGAGTCAAATCAACCCAGCTGACAGGGAGGAACCTCCTGCATCTGGCTGGGCACTGAAGGAAATACATCTTGTAAATCTGTCCTGTGGTGTGACAGGTTTGTGGCATCCAGAAGAGCAGAAACAAGCTGTCCTTGAAGTAATTAAGTGTTCTGCAAATAGCGAGAAATCTCCTGGAACATTCCACCTCATCTGTCCCTTGGAGCTTGCATTGAATCCTACAGAGCTGCTTTCCCTCAGAGTAATTTCTTTCTGTTCCTTAATGCTCCTGTTTCTGGAGAGCCTTTCTGTCCCCATGTGTGCCAAAGCAATGCTGTTGTAGTTCCTTCAGCTTGTCATATAGTTTCCCTAATCTTAAAAGAATGAAGAAACCTGTGAGCCTGCAAGTTATTGGAAGCACGGGAAACATGTCTGAGTCATCCAGAAACTCAGGTAATGGAGTGGAGGAATGTCATGTTTTTCTTTCCAGAGGATGTGCAAAGAGTTGATTTGTGCCTATGCATGGCCCATCAATACAATACTCAGTGCACAAGTTTTGTCTGCTTTTAGAACTGTTTAGCTTTTAGAGAAGGAGGATGCAGTTGCTTTGCATTTTTCCCCTTTATAAGTACAAAATTCATTATAGTAATGAGAAACTTCCAATAGTTGTTGTGCTTGGATGAAATGTACATGAAATGATAATTTTATGACATTACAAAAATGTACATATTTTATAGCCACCATCTTTGCACATAAATTAGATTTTCCATAGGATACGTACCGAGTTTAGGTCAGGCTCATGGGTGCAGCTGCACCAATGTCAGTCTGTAAGACTCCTTTTCAACACTTCTAGAACAAGTAATCAGACAAAAGTGCAGAAGATTCAATAACAAAATTATGTTTTCTGTGAATTTCTTGTCTATCGTTATTTAATGACAATCCATTGAACTGCAAAGATTAACCTTGCATATAAATGACAGCTTTTACTTCCCTTCCCATATTTATGTATTTTGGCAAAATCTTAACCATACAGAACGGGAGCACCTCTTCTTTTTATAAGTGGTGCTCATGATCAGCCTGGGTTCTGCAGGGGCAGGGGAGTTCTTTTTTCTTTTGCAGCAAAGTTGTCTTCAAACTTGCAGACCACAAGTTGCTGTCTTTCATTACACTCTTCAGCCACATGAAGTTGCAGTTGAAAGTCAAGCTTTCTCTTTTTTCACACTTTGGTGGAAACATTACAATGTCAATGTACAAAGAGCAGTTTATGGATGCACCGTCATTCTCTTCCCTGGGCCCCATTGCAGAAGCTGAAGCAACTGTTTATGGCAAGTCTGGGTGTAATCACTCAAACTGAGCATGCAGAACTGGAGGCTCCCAGAAACCTGAGAGCTTCCACTAAGTGTGGAAAGCTTGGCTCCACACAGAATTTCCAAATGGGCAAAAGCTCTTCCATGTGTCCTTAGGAAAGAGATGTAAATAGCATCCCTGAAAAAGTTAATGATGCGCTAGCCTAGCATATAAAGTTTGTGCAGTTGCCTTTAAATATGCTAAAGACATTATTGCTTGAGAAAGAAATTAGTGTCTGGCAAATTATATGTTTGCATGTAAAGAACAATAGTGTCTTAAAACAGAAAGTATACTTAAGGGACAAGCCAGGCTGTGCATATTTGTGTGCTGCAAATGCTGTGATGAGGGCAGGGAGGAAAATGCCTCAGAGCATTTCTGGAAATTTCAGTGGAAATACTAGGAATAAGTGCTGAGGGTGATAGTGTGGAGCATTATGGAGACTTAAAGCAACCAAAGAAATATAAAGATCTATGACCAGCTTGTATCACAATTGTGCCATCATCTCAGAGCAGTGTGACTCTGAAATTGCCACTAACCCAAGTTTTAGAATAGCATTCTGGACAAATTTTAGTATTTCATCTCTTACATTCAAATATGGAATCTTGTAGTAACCAAAGGGGAATGCTTTCCTTGGTCAAGAAGAATTTTCCTGGAACTGAGGAGAGTGGAGGCATCAGTCCAGTTTCCAGCAGGATCTGACATTTTCATTGGCATTTTCTATCTTATTTAGGGCATGAAATATTCCAAGAAGCAATTGAACAAACATTAAAAATTGAAAATGAAACACCTGATTTTGGTGCTAGGATCTGATTAAGTTGTTGATCTTATAATAAAGTTTACTGTTTGAGAGACGCTATTAAAGGTAAAATTGAATTTTCACTGCAAAGTTTATATGATCATGTTTATTAATGTTGCTTTCCCTAGAGTCACTTACATTTTGTTTAAGTAAAATATATAAGACGTTAAATGCTGGTCTGGCTGGATTAAGGCAGTTATGTCTTAGAGTCCTTTCCTCTCCTCAATTGAGCTTTTATGAAGATGAAAAGTTCCTGTATTGGAGCAAAGGCCTAAGTTCAGGAAAATGTCATAGTCATATCAAAATAGAGTGAAAATGGGATAGTTTTGCCACTCTTTAGTACAAGCAATTTCGGAATGTTCTGCAGTATGAATGTAAATAACAGAATTTGAAGAATTTGCAAGTATAAATATTGAGATCCAGATTAAAACATGTTTACATTGGTGGCTCTTGTGCAAATATATAAAAATTTTTAAAACTTATTAAATATTTCTGTATAAATACTTTTTTAGGTCATCACATAAAGCTTGAGAATTATTTGAAGATATATCATATAAAGCAACACAATGTCTGAATTTTGAGCTGTTGATAAGTTTGTGAGCTTCTCCTTCTAAGTCCCTGGTTTTTGTTCTTAAAAAGAAAAAAAAAATTATAGCTCTTCTCAACCTTAAACTCTTGATTCTTCTATATTTTCCTTCTTTAATATAATATGACTTGTTAAAAAAAATCTTTTGATGTTGACAACTAAAACTCTAAGCATGCCTCTTTAAAGACGTTATTTTAATAAGAATAGAGCTGGCTAGAACTGCTGTATATCACCATCTCTTACCTCTGCTAAGAGGTACATGGAAGAGTCAGACTCCAAGAGCTTGCATGGCATTGTGTGGAGTGTCTTGGTTAGATACAGCTTTCGATTTTGAATCCAGCACTGCAGATCACACACCTTTTGCCTTTGTTTTCCTTAGTTTTTTGTCTGGCAAGGAAAATGTTTTCCAGACTGAGAATGTTTTAGGGTGGCTTTCTTCCCCCTTTATAATTTTTTTTTTGATTTTTCATTCATTTAAAACTGGTTCATAATTTGACTCAAGCCATTCCAGGGTTTGTAGAGCTGTTAAAAATGTTTACTGCCTAAGCTGGGGAAGCATCTGCTTTTTTCTGCAGTAATTTTGTTTCTCCAATCCGTTATGTACTGTTTCCTTCCTGAATGTGCAAAGGTGATGGAGGCTATAAAAAGCCTATTAGAGTGTAAAGAAGGGGGTATTTAAAGCAGCAATACAGATTTTGATCTGAGGGATTGCTAAGGATGGAGAGTAACATGTTTCCCTGAACTGTGAATTGGTTAGTCTCTGTGAGCTAGGCCTGGGTTCAGAGAAGACTTAAAATTATAAATGTTAAAAAGAGGACAGGATTTTGCATGAGGTAGGAGAAACTACCTCAAAAATTGGGGGAGCACGTGAGAGAAGCTTGATGACCTACCTGCTGCACAAAGAAAGAGATGTGTCAGTGATAAGGCTACAGCAGTAACAATGGCATTGAGCATCTGTAACCCTCAAAAGAGGTTAGACAGTGCTGTTTACTATTCCACAATCCATTCCCAACCAAGAACTAAAGGTGTGGTAAGCATCTCACATACATTTTCTGAAGCAGAGGTCTTAGTGGTGCTATGAAAATTGAGAAATATTGTGGAGAACACTACAGAAGATTAAGACAATAGGCAAGAACTGCTTCGTGTGAGATCTTTCAAAAGATGTACTGGAGGAGAAGGGATGATCATGGAAAAGAAGGGATGGAATCAAATGGTACTGAGCAGAGTTTTATTAATAAGCACACCATCAGGGTACTGTCTTGCATATGAATTTAAACTGGGTGGTCAAGTGGACAGCAGTCTTTCAGAACTGCCAGAAGAAGTAGCATGAAACTCAGAAGATGAAACTAGTCAAATGAAGCAAGCCACAATAAACAGACTAAATGGGAAACTATTTATAAATAGCTATGCAGAATAAAGATGACCAGTGCCTTAAACTGAAGGGGTGAGGCTAAAGGAAAAGAGTGACTCAGAGATGAGAGGAAACTTATCAATTTAGGGGTTTTTGGGGTTTTTTTTGTAATTAATTAATGGCAGGTAAACTTGTGACGTTCTTTCCTGAGGCAGATATAGATATATGTTGGATCCTTTTGTGCTTATACTTTGGTGCATTGGCAGTGATCTTGGCTGTCACATGTAGGACTGCATGGGTTATAACCACCCTTGCAACTGAGCAGGGACAACCTACAGGATAGGGCTGGCCAGGTTCTCCCTGCTCTACTAGGCAGCTGAATGCCTCTGCAGGCTGGCCACCACAGCTTTTCAAGTCATGGTGGAGAAGCTTTTCTGCAGAAGGTTTGCATGAGAAAAAAATAAGGATTCAGTAAAGCTACTTTTATTTTTTACTGCAGATATGTTGATTAATATTTTCATGGTCAATATACCTCCCCTGACAGCAGCATAGGTTTTCCTTCAATGTACATCTGCTCTTTGAGTGTTGGTAATACTGCAGTTGTCAGCCCAACCATGGTGATTTGCCTCACTGATAATTTATTATACAAATCATTGATGGGAGTGGGTTTTAGGGTTTTTTTCCATGTTGTGGCAGTGTGCCCCCTTACTACAGATACTGTGTATCTAGTAATTCAGGCTGAGCATTCAAATATATTTGTAATTCCTGTCCTGATACTGTCATGAATGTCTTTGTTCTTGGTTAGTTCACTTCCCTGTTTTTTAATGCTCTTGCTGTTCCCTACAGGTGTTTATTACACTTAAAAACCTGTAATAAAGTTGTCAGATGATTCCTGTTCCTTTTCAAATAGCCTAAGGGAACCTAGCTCTTAGCTTATTTATATGCCTCTTCATTGTTCCTGAAGTGCAGCAGACTATTTTAGAAACAGCAATAGTGTTGAAAAAAATGTATTAAATATGTGAAAACTGAACTGCAGCGAACTCTCTGCATTATGTCTTTTGTTTTGCTGCTTTTTCATTAAGTTGCTTTCATACCTTCTTCCTCTAACCAAACCCTTTAAAAACACGTTGGTGGAGTTTCCTTGTTTCATTAATTACAGACCCGCTGTGTTCTCAGCACTACTGTTAAAATAATGTTTTTGATAGAGTTGCTCGTTGTTGCAAAGGTGACCTTTCTGCACTGGCAAAATTAGGGCAGTCTGGAAGGTCAGCAGGAACAATTCACTGAAGCTTCACTTCAAGTTGACTTCTTCCTTCCTGGAAGCATTAAAGCACTAAAACATCTGTGCAGGCATGCACTCCCCTGGCTCTCGGCACACCCTCAGCCGCTTACGCTGCTTTACTGGCAATCCAGCTCTAATCCAAAGCAGCACTCACAGCTGTGAAGCAGAAAAAGCTGCTTGCTGCTGCACTTGGGCCCTGCTTTGGGCTGCTTGATGCTGTAATTACATGTGAATAAAAGACCCAGTGACAGAAGAATACTTGAGGAAGATTAATCAGGCTTTGGCTGGACACTGTTTGGTGTGTGCAATACTCACTTCAAGGCACAGAACGGCCTGGGAGCCTTTCTGTGGTATTCTGGGCCCTCAGGGGTGTCTCTAATTCCTGCAGAAGCTCAGGTGTGTGCATGAGTGGAGAGATGCTGAAGGGGAAAAATATATCTAGGGAAAATGCCACTGCGTGGCTATCTGTAAACTCTGCACAAACACTGAGGATCACTCTTCCTTTCCACACTGGTACCCTGTTCCCTTTCCCTTAGGAGACAACAGGAGCTTTTGCTGCTTCCTTCACTGGAAATGGATTGCTTTACCCACATCAGGCATTCCCAGGGTGGGATTTCTGTACATGAGCTACTTGTGTGAGCCTGTTCCTCAGCTTCTGTTGCCTCTCAAGCCCTGAAGAGGGGAGCTATTTCTTTTGTATTACTTTTTTTATCTCTGACAAAAACAAGCAATGACTTCTAGCTCCTGATACTATTAAATGTTGTCTTTTCTTGCCATATACCTACTATGGTTCTGTTTACTCATCTTGAGATTTGGATAGCTGGTAAAGTATTCTCCTTTCTTCCTTGACTAGGTTTTAATAGAAGTATTGCCAAATACCAACCATATTCTGGATTTTTTGTCCTGCAGGACCATCTGGGGAAATAAAATTTTTATTTTTATCATCAGAATTCATGTATAATACTGCAGGTGGTCAGACATATATCACAGCTCTTCTCTATGAGTTTTTACTGGTGGTATTTGACTGAAATGTAAAAAAGCCTGACGAGAAAACTCTGTGAAACTTTGCAAAACTGAAAATTTACTTGCAGTAATGCTAGCTTGAGCCATTGTATGCTAGCTTGAGTCCATTGTATGGGAACTGGGAAGGTTGCTTCCAAAATTTCAAAAATTAGACTCAGAATTATTCTCAGGGCTCCCTGAACTTCAAGAAGTCAGTTATCACAGAATCATTTAGAATTATCTCTGAGATCATCAGGTCTTACCAGGAAGTTGTAGAGAAACTTGCAGAGTGTTATGGTATTAGCAAGCAGAGGGGCTTTCTTATGCACCGCACCCACCAGTCTTTTGAGTTAAATTGCTGTTCCCATGTGTGTTACCTAGATCTGCCTTACCTTTGCAAGGCTGTTGACAGAAAATGCTCATCTCCTGCTATGTTTTTTCTTTCCCTTGTATTCAGACATGTTTATTTGGAAGCCTAATATTTACACGCCTAAGCAATTGGCCGCACATTAGTTTTTTAGTCCTTAGTGCCAGATTGCCTGTTTACAACTTAACCTTTTCTTGACCTGGTTCACAGCTTACTTTCTTGACTTATGGCCCTCACCAGTTTTTAACCACCATTTGGCTCCAGCTGTTCTTATAAAAGGAGGCATTTAATTACACCTTCCAGTCAGCCTTAGGGCTTGAAACCACTCATCAGTTTCAATCATGTTTGCAATGCTCTGTGTGGAAGAGACGGCGGCTCTTAACGCTTTGCAGTATAATGTGTTTTCAGTCCCATATTTATTGGATGTGCTTATACAGCATTCTTACAGGATTTAAAAATCCACATGGGAGAGGAAGGAGTGAGATTTTAAATGCCGGTGGAGTGGGATAAGAGCTGTAAGCATTATGAATATGATAGGAGGTGATTTCTGCAAATGCTGCTGTCCTCCAGCTACAGATCGTTGCCCTCTCGTATCTGTTTGGTTTGAGCCTGTCAGTGGTTAATATGATTTCTATCATCTGTTCTCTAGTGCAAGAAAATAAGTGAGGTATAGATTTTTAATGCCTTTTGTGACTGTACAGGTCTCCACCATACTCTTTTTCAATTGTCTCTTCTTCTGACTGAAGAACGTTTGTCATTCAAAAGCTGTTTCTTATTTTTGCTTGTCCTCAACATCCTCCTCTGAACTGCTTCTGCTTATACTAAAGTGTTTTGAGAGGGAGGACCAGGACTGCATGCAGAACTTGAGTTGGTTTTTTTTCCTCTGTGGTGATGTTTGCTCTTTTCCTGTTCTTTACCGCTTTGTGAGAGTTTTGATTTTGCCCTTCTTTGTTCATTTGTTCGAGACTATGTACACTTGGAACTATGGCGTGTAACTGTCTATTGCAATCCCAAGATCTTACTTGTCAATAGTAATGGTCAGCTCAAACTCTTTCACTTTATGCGGAAAAATACCTATTTTTGTGTGCATGCCTGAAAGTTTATCAAAATGAGTTTTATTCGTACCTACATTAAATTATTTGACAATGTAATGTCCAATAGCAGAGTGCAATTAAGACTTTTCTGCATTTCTCCAGAGCAAGCCCTCATCTTCACTTCCTTGAATAATTTAATCTATCAACCATCATACTTATTGTTTTCCTATTAAACACTTGGTCTAGATTGCATGCGAGCCTATCAAACTGGATCCTTTCCTGAATGACAAGGGACTGATAACTCCTACTTTGTTTCCTGTTCTCAAAAATAAACAGCTCACCTTTGAGACCTTCCCACTTGTTTTGGCTGCAGGGTTTCTTTCAAGACCTTCAATGTATACATTAATTATCTTCTGGAAACACGAGTGAACTATAGCCAACACGTCTTCCCCGGTCCTTTGGTACTTTTCTTTTTGGTTGAGACTGCTGCTTGCAGTGGTTTTGTTTGCCAGCTAACAAGTAACCTTAGGTTTTTCCATATTTTGGCCCTCTATTCCAAGCTCCCTAAGTGTGCAATGCTGAGCCATGTAATATGGTTCAGAGGCTTTCTGACTGAAAGGCCAGGTTATACAGGTCAGTAATCGGGTGGTTTCTCTTCTTCATCTGTATCTGGTGGAACTTGAACAACTCTCCAGCTGGATAGCTTAAAACCTGCAGAAGGAGATGCTGGTATCCACACTTTGCAGTCCAGCAGGATTGTTTAAAGCAGTATCTGTGGGAACAGTTCCAGGTTAGTCTCTGCAGCACAAAAGACCTACTGTGAGCCAGATCTGTATCCAAGATGTATTCACATTATGCAAGTATTTCCTGTTCAAGAGGACTATTAATCAAACCAGACAACTCTTTTACAGCAAAAGCTTTCCATAAAATTCATATTTAGGACATGGCATAAGCCTACTCCATAAAAATGGTTGTTGATGGTTTAAAATAACAACAAAAAAATTTAAAAAACAAAACAAAAAAGAATTGGAGAGAAAAAAGTCTGCTTCTGGAAAGTAGAATGGCATTTAGCTCTTGCATGAACTCATATTTATGCCTTTTATGATTAATTAAGAGAATGAGTCTTAGGAGGGGCTGAGGGAGCTGGGGGTGTTTAGCCTGGAGAAAGGGAGTCTGATTGCTCTCTCATTGCTCTCTACAACTGCCTGAAAGGAGGTTGTAGCCAGGTGGGGATCAGTCTCTTCTCTCAGGCAACCAATGAATGGACAGGAGGAAATGGTCTGAACCAGGGGAGGCTTAGAAAAAGTTTCTTCATCAAAAGGATTGTCAGGCACTGGAACAGGCTGCACAGGGAAGTGGAGTCCCCATCCATGGAGGATTTAAAAGACATGTAGATGTGGTACTTGGAGACATGGTTTAGTAGTGGACTTGACACTGTTAGGTTTGTTCTTGGACTTGATGATCCTAGAGGTCTTTTCCAACCTAAATGGTTCTGTGATTCTATAGTACTTCATATTTCTGCTTAAAGATAACTGTGTTCATTTAAATTTAAAAGCAGGTTCTACAAGAAGAGAAACTTGTGATTTTATTTCAGAGCTGCATTGTTGAGAGTGTAGTACATCCTGCAACATGAAAGATAACCTCCTATTATAACTTTGTAAGTGTCAGTGAGTTCCATTAAAAGATCCCTTCTCATCATATCTGGATATGGAAGCTGTGTTGGGGAGTGTTAGTGGCTTTGGCTTATAAACAGAAAAGTGTACTTTCAGCCTGCAAGTGTCTGGTGCTTCCGCTTTCTGCACTGAAACATTGAATTTCAGTTATAGAAGTCACCTAAGGGGATGGGTGCCTGGTACCTGGGGAGCAGAACAACCAGTCAACTTTAGTCAAAGTGATTTTCCTGTCAGAGAGTTAAGAATCCCTAATTTAGAAAATGCACTTCACTTCTGAAGTATCTTCTGATCACCTTTGTTGAACAAAACAACAGCCACTTTCCTGGAAGGTTTTCCTGTGCTGCGCTTTTCTTCTGTAGTGGCTGTTGGTTGTGCAATGACTCTGCCCATCTGCATCCTTCCTTGCACCTGCCAGCCCTGTGTTCTCTTCTGTTGACGGTTCTGCAGCATTCATTTCAAAAATATCTTCCTTTTCAATTTTTTTTTAAACTTATTTTCCACAATGAAGCTCAGCTACTCTAGATCTGTCCCATCCTCCTCTCTCAGAAGGACCTGTATGGTTTCACACTTGAAAGGACACTGGAGCATTTCCCCTACCTGGGGCATTTCTTACAACAGAACAGGTTCAATGTTACTCACAGTGAGGAGGTGTGTGCCTGAGGAAAGGAGGAGATACATCACTTGCCTGTTTCCTTTCCCTACTGATGCAGTGGTTTTTCAGGCAAGAAACATTTCTTTTCCATGATTTCAAAGGCTCAGTCTGGGTGCTGCCTTTGGTAACAGAGGGCACGTGTTGCAAATTCTGAAGAGGAGGAAGAACAGAGATCCTCAGGGTAATATCTGCTGGGCTGCAGGCCACAGGACTGTTCAGGTCTTAGATTCTTGTTGGAGTTACAGGAATGACAGAGCTGATATGTGGGATCATTTTTCTGAAACTGTTAAAGGAAGTCCATCTATGCTTGGTACTTGACACCTCTCTGGGAAACTCTGTCAGACAGCCAAGTGTGCTCGCTTGCAGAGCTCAAATGTGTCTTATGTTGGCAGTATTGATTCTGAATAGAGCAGTCTTACAAAGACATGTTTTAATCTTTTGGAAGATACAGTTTAATCCATTTTCCAGAGATAACATGGTCTTCCTAAAGTCCCAGCAGTGGGTTTTTACTTTCCATCTCATCTGAACAGACTGCAGAAGGGCCAGTCCAGTGTTTAAACCCTGCCTTACTCTAGAGTGCACAGTGACAGCAAAAAATTACTATCTTATGTGTACTGTGATTTTTAAATTATTTTTTAACGCCAAGCCACCTCAAATTTATAATTAATTTTATAGATGTATAAAAGCAAAAACTTTATCTATTCCTCCAGACAATTCCCTTGCCTAACTTTCATTTGAATTGAAGCAAGGCTTGATCTCCTCCTCCAGCTCTTCCCCCCATCCAATAGTTAGAGCAGTGATTTCCTCTCATTAAGTGAACTTCAGATGGAGCCCACCCTCAAATAAAAATCCAAACATTTTGCTTTGTTTTGGGGAAAGGAGGCAGGGAGGCATGTAAGAGACAGGAGAAAGACAAATAGCCTTTCTAAACAAACAAAGGATAATTGCTCTCATAAATGTGGGTCCTCATAATTTAAGAGCAATAGTTTATATACTTGGTAAGCCTTATAAACAGAGAGAGGAGACAAGGGCCAGAGTTGTGTTCAATAAAAAGTCCAACTCAACAAGGCCCTTGATTGTTAAGTTGTGTATTTTGTGAGCCTCTGCCAAGTTTCCTTGCTAGCAGGGCTGTGCTGAGTGCTGATATCTGCATAGAGGAACAAGCTCTGGGAGTTCCTCTGCAGTGTCCTCCAAGTGGGAGGGTGTCCTGGGACTGAGAGCAGCTAGAGGCAAAACCAAACCATCCTGTGAACAGCATCTCTCTGTTGTGGTGGGCAACATGATATTTTGGGGTTGGCAGGTAGAAGGTTAATCTAAAAAGCCTAAATCTAGAGTGTGTTTATAGTACAGTATATAGAAAATGTGAATGTGTCATGTATTGGCCAGATGGGAGAAACCAGTGATAAAGGCTTTAACCTCACCACCAGCTTCTAACAGTAGTTAACTCCATGGTTTAAGGAAGGCTGGTTAATTTACCTGCTTTGATTTCTCCCTCTTTTTTTTTTTTTTTTAACATTTTTTCATAAGATTTTGAAACAGTTAATGAATGAATGTGAAATAGTATTCCTGTTAAACAGACTTTTTGTTGTGATTATTCCTCACAGCATATCTCAGTTTGGATATATTCTGTCATACAGGTAAACAACACTTGAACTGAAAATTTAAACTGTTTCAAATAAGGAACCATAAGTTGACAGGTTTTCCATGGTTGCATGCAAGAATCTGGTGATTCCACACTGTGCATGGTGGTGTGTCCAGAGGGTTGTTTTTCAAGTCTGCTACCACCTCTAACTTGAGGTGTTAATGAAGTTTTTGTTGTAGGATGCATTAGCTTTGTTCCTGAGCATCTGCAATCTGCTTGCTTTTGCTTTACTTTTTTCCCATTAAACTAGAACACTTTGTGTATTCAGATTTTGTCTGCTGCAACTCCTGCCTGTGATGGTGAAGAAGTTACACCTGGCTTTGGCTGTATGGGCTTTACTACTGGTGCTGGGAAACAAACAACAGATTGCATTTCAGCAACTGTATCTGAGTGCTCAGAGTAGTAAAGGGACCTGGGTGCAAAGAAAGATGCATGGCTGGGTGAGCACAAATGTTAGATGTGTTGCAGTATGTCATATTCTGCATGATCTTCATGGCATGCCTAACACAGGTTGGTGGCACCATGTGGTCATGCCAGTGTGTAATATTCTTGTGAAAAAAGGAAATTTTTCTGCCTTTCTGTGAACCTCACTTGCCTTGAATGCTCTGGTACCAGAATGTGCAATTGCAAGGAAGGAGACCTGTTCTGTGACCAGGGTGGGCTTGCTCTCAGGCTGTTAATTGACTCCTGGTGACTAATTAGATGTGGTAGAAGTAAGCTGCCAGTGCTTTGGTGAGGAGAACAGGGGACAGGTGATAATACTGTGGCATGCTCACAGGTGACTGATGTAATTTAGGTGCCTGTCAGCTGCTTTGAGATGATGGGTGTCTCAGTGTGCCCTGAAGCTCTTTTGGAGCTCCATCCATGTCACCAGGAACACCTCAGTGCCAGCTGCAGAGGAGGCTGCTCAGCCCTGCTGCCTGCCTGGCTGGCCACGTACTGAAGCAGAAGAGCTTGGAGGGCACTGATGGGAGCATGAAGCCAAGTGGTTGAGATTTGTTCAGCTGTCAAAAGAAGACAGGCAATTTACTTTCTCCCAGTGGTGAATCTGTCAGAGGCGGCAGCGTCAGGTCTGTTGCTTGAGCTTCTCAACCACCCTGACTCATAAGATTTGCCTAGATGTCAAAACATGTGCTGAGGAAAGTCTCAACAATACATTTGATGCAGTGTTTCTTTTGGATACAGTCTTTTAAAAGAAGCAGAATATGAATTTACATCAAGGTTGCCAAGACATCCAACAGCTTCTGAATTCCTTGTATGTTAGTGCAACGGTTATTATGGCTTATTTTAAAATATACAATTAAATATAAACTGAATTTCCTAATCCAGTTTATATTGGTTATAACATAAGAATAAACGTCTGGCTTCATCCTCTGGCTCCACTCATCATTATCTGTATGACATTTTTGACATCATATTGTGCAGTGGAGTTATGGGTTTTAACAGAGGGTGCAAAAAAGGGAAAAGAGTGAAACAGCAGCACTTTTTACACCATCATAGCTGACAACAGCTCTGTGCCCGTATCCTGAAACCCCGGTGCTTCCTATGATTTGGGAAAGGATCCCATTTCCTCAGCATGTCTCCCACAGCTGCAGCTGTCCCCAGCTCTGGGCCATGCTCTACATTTTCCACAGCTGGGAGTTCTAGTCCTGCGTTGGTGCATCTCCAGGATGCATTATCTTCTGGGCTGCACTGGAGCTCACCTGAAGACCTGGTACAACCCAAAGTAATTTTCATGGTCTGTTGTGTCTATTCTTTTGCCACTCTGCTGAAAGGGGAGAATAAGTGTTTAATAAGAGAGAATTTGATTTAAAATCTGGTACAAGTTGGAAAAAAGCTATAGTACTGCAGTTGTGTCTCTCATAAGTTCCTACAGCTCAAAGTAGCATTACTCCCAGGAAAGTGAGAAGGGCCATTGCCTGGCTGAGTCACAAGGATGTCCTGGACACATGCTAAAAGCTGTTTTCCTTGCAGCGTGAACTTAACTTAAAGGTACAATATCTTGGTAGGTTGTCTTAAAGTTTACAGCTCGTGTCCATCTGTTTTCTGAGCAGTGCTATCATTAAGTGTCTCCATTTTAAACAAAGCAAATGAAGCCTCAGCAAGTGGCTCTTATTGTAAAGCTATATTCTGTGGCTTGCCTGATTAATTTTTAATTAATTTTAACATAATAAGCTAAATTTAACCCAGCTTAAAAATAGTCCTTACCGCTGTGCCACTGGATGCTTGGCTTTTTTTCCACACTCATCTATTGTAATATGCCAATTCCTGATCTTACATACTTTAACACAAAAACGAAGAAAAGAGAGAAAGTTAATAGCGTAAAATCATTAGGTTTAATTGTGTGATTAGAATGTAACTCATGAGGAATTTGATACCTTTTCCTAGAAAAAATGTTTTAAATAATTTAATTGCCTTTAATTTGGTTCCCTAATTATATTAGGGAACCAAATTAAAGGCAATTAAAGTTTTCCCTGGCACACACTTTTATAAATGAAAGGTGAGCTTTTTATTCAGTTGTAGCACTTCTGTGGTTTCCATTATTTTCCATACTTAGTAAGAAAATTCAAAGCTGCTGTTTCATTTCTGGCCATCTGTAATTATAGTAAACTGCCTATAGGTACAGCCAAATGTAGCTCTATATGGAAATAATGCACATATATGTTTGGAGAGATAATTAGATTATACCAAGGTTGTGATTCCCTGCAGGAGAAACCAGAGTCTGAATCAGCTGCAGTCCATGCCAAGGCAGAACATGATCCCTCATTGCAGGTGTTTAGCATCTCCCTGTTGCTCCACTATGCAGCACTACCAGTGCTCCACAAATCCACAGTGACATCTAGGTTGCTTTTGGAGTTTGTCCACACCTTTTCTAAGCAATGGCCTGTTGCAGCTGGTTAAACAACACTATTTAATCCCTAGCTTTATTTTGAAATTCTTGTCAACACCTGATACAAATCAGTTTTCTCATCCTTAAAAGTATAGCAGAAACAAACAGCAGCGAGTGATGAATCACATGTGCTGCAGTGGAGTGCTATTCAGTTCACATAGCTTAAACTAAAGTTAGGATCAAAGCAGTTTAATAATGGCATGAATTTAATCAGTAGTCAATGAACTTCTCATTTGGGATCAGTATGAGTAATTCCACAGATAAATTACAACCCTGAACACTGAATTAATGTTAATAAGCACTTACAGAAAACAGATTTAACTAATCCCCAAAAGTTATAGACTCTCTTCCACACTCACATACTCTGCCAGCATGGCTGGGTTACAGTCTCCCCCCTTCTGAAGTGCACCCATATCCTGCAGGAGATGTGGGTGCTCTCACCTCCTGGGACCCAGTGCTGCTCTCTCCAGCTGGTGAGGCAGCACCCATGAGCTTGGGTGCACCCCATGAGCTGTGGGTCTTTGCCTGCAGCAGCCTGCCTGAAAGCAGGCAGCTCCTGGCCTCTGACTAGGAAGCTGCTCAGTCTGGTGATGATGATTTTCTTCATTTTTAAGGTGACTGGTTAGAGATGATGATTTTTGTGCATTTTAACACGATCAGTGTTGTGAAGCACACGCTGATTTTATGTATTTTTTACACCTGCATGCCACCAATGATTCACTCACATTTCTGTCTGAAAAGGTGGTGTCCCAGACCATTTGCCAAGGTTAGGCCATGCCATCACCATCTGTTCCTAGATCTCGCTTTGATATCCTCAGTAACCTTCTGCTGCATTGGCAGGGCATAGAAGCACACCCTCCACCCGTACCTTTGTGTACAGAAAGGCTGCTAAATGCAGTTCAAGTGTGATGAGATTGCTTTTTGCTCTTGAGAGTTTGGAGTTTTTCTATAAACAGAAATCTGAATTCCCTTCAAGAGCAAATATCTGTTCAGAGAAAGGCTGGCAAGCTTGCTGCAATGTACTGCAGACAAGCTTTGTTGTGTTACAAGGCAATTTGCCTAAGGGGCAGGCTCTGCCAGCTGTAGTCTCAGCTAAAATAACTTACTCTGACTGAATTGTTCCCCAGATATGGCTTCACTTGCATGAAACTCATTATAGTCAGTAAAGAAGACTCAGTAGCATCACTAGTGAGTGCCGTAGGTCTAGCAAGTAATGAAGAGAAGTGACTGCTTCACTGAGGTGTGCAGGAGCCACGGCTCAGTCCCAAGGCAGGCATCCCACATGTGTTTTGGAGCAAGGAAGAGCTGGATGTCCATGCCTAATGATCAGCCCTCATGTGGCCTCTCTGAAGCTTTTTCTTGTTGTGGTGTTCAAATGATTTCTGGCTGGTTTATAACATAGCAGATCACTTGGGAATGTATTGTCGCCTTCCAGAGCGTATGAAATAGAAATTGCTAAACCAACAGAGGCCATTCAGCATAAAAGCCTTGTGAGTCAAATATCACTTCAGCAGCATATGTTTTTGTTACATCATTTCAGTAAACTCAAAGCTTTGCAACGTCTTTCCTTAAAAAGGTGGGATGGTGAAGGCCAGGGTTTGTTCAATAAGAGGTGATGCTCCACGTGAGCTGTACAGTCTGTCCTTGTGCTCTGCTCTTCAGCCCTTGTGAACAGACACCTTTCTGTAAGGTATGTGGCAGGTATACTTTTGTGCCAGGATTTGATGAGTTGCATCACAGTCTGACTCTGCAGTGGCAGAATTCAAGTACTGCAAAAGTCAGATGAGAAGCAGCTTGGTGGAGAGTTTGTTTTCCATCTCCAGGTTGATGTACAGACATCCCATTTTGGCAGGTAGTGAACAAAAGACCCATTTCATGTGTTATTGAGATGGTCCTAGAGAGGATTTTAATTCCTGAGATTCAAATGGAAGGACTTCAGTGCCCTTGTACAGAGATACTTCTGTAGACATAAGCAGCCACATGCACTCGTGTAATTGAAAATGTTCTACTTCAGTGCTTTTACCACCCCTGTTCCCTTCCTTGTATCACGTCAAAACAGTCAGTCCAAACTGAACAAGAGGGATGTCTTGTGATAGACACCTATTCCCATAAACTACAGGGTGATCAGGAGCTGGCAACAGATTTTGCCATCTCCCAGACTGGATAAGATATTAAATAGTGAAAACTTCAACATTTTATACTAGTTTTTGAATCACCCTCAGGGCTACAGAAGTATTTTCCTGAATTGTGTAATACGAGTAGTATCAGTGCCTTGCACACAGTTCATGTGTTCTGTAAATGGAATTAAAATGATGGAGCAAGTAAATGTATAACCGGATTATAGCAGATTAGTGTCCCAGTGTTTGCAATCTCATCTCACTTCTTACTTTAGCATTTCTCATAGTGACACTTGTGCAGTGTCATGTTCCTATACATGGTTCATGCTATAAATAGTCACGAATACAGCATGAGTGGAGTGTAACTTAGTATGATGAAATGAGGGCAATACTTTCCAGCCAATTACTGATGTTATAAAAGTCTCTTTGCCACAAATAGAAGAGAAAGAGTGAACTAACCTGGCAGTGTTTCAGTTTTAGTGTGTAGTGAGGGGAGTTGTGATCCTGTGAGAGGCTGGCTGCTCTGAACTTACAGTAGCCTCTGGTACTCTGCACATCCTAGGAACTACTTGGCATCCAGGTGCTACAGCATCAACCTCTTCGCTTGTAAATTCAGTGAGCTGGAAAATGTGAAGTCACTATGTGCTTCTAAATGTTTCCTGATGAAAATTCTTTTTACCTTCCCATTAAAAGCTTTTAAATGCAACTTTGTGATCTCTCTTTATTGGCTGTGTTCCATGTTTCCAAATGATACTGAAGAATGCTAGGAATACATTTTTATGATTTTTTTTTTGTTTGCAGTAGTGTTCTGCTTGAAGTTTTGTGCAATTAAGAGTCATCATTGATGGAGTAAGTCATTACTATAATTTCTCCACCTGAAGCCTCAGTACCTAGTGGAAATATAGCACAGTGTTAAATGTCTTTCCTAGAACCTGAGCCTCATTACATCTACCTTAATTAACATCACACATCCTGTAAACACAATGCTATCATCACTCCTTAAATATAATGGTAGTACAGCAGTTGGTTGACAGTGCTCTTCTCTCTCTGAAAGATGACAACTTCCCCCTGTGCTTTGTGTCCATCACCCTCACTTCTGATGCAGGTCTTATAAGGATAAGCATCAGTTCAACTGGAGGTGGTCTGAGGGTGGTTTCACTAGGATTTCAATACCAATTCAGTAGTTTTAGTAGTCCTTGTCTCCAAGCTTAGCATAGTGCATCCCACCAGGAAATCTGTAGCCTCAACTCTATCAAAAGGAGAGCACGTCCTGATTTTTCTACAGCAAGAAGGAAGACTGGCAGTGTAGTGTGCTGCTCAGGAGTCTCAGAACTGAGGCCAGTGAATGCTGAGTCTCCAACTCAAGTTGTAAGTTACAAGGATCTTTGGTATATTCACTGTATTGTGAGGAAAAAAAAAGAGGAATTTCACCGAAGTTCAGGACACTTATCGGAGTCCACATGAGCAGGGTTTAATATGCTCCTGTGGATCATGTGCATTGCAGTGAATTTCATCCTCTTTCCTCTCAAAATGGAGAATGGTCTGTATTTTATGAATAGAGTAAAAAATCTGTAAAAGCGTGTACTGAAACAACTTTGAAAAGGCTGTAGCAAGGGCATTGCTTCTCAGCCCAAAATGCTTATCTGTGCCAATGATGAAAATAAGCATCAGTTACTCCTTCATTTCACTACCTCCCTGACAAATTCTTTCAGTAAGAGTTCTACTTCTCTGTTGTAAAAAGACAAGGATGGCTAACAAATCAGGGCTGGTTGATGATAAAGGGTGGGAAAGCTCTTGGGTCATCCTGCGTAAACAACATCTTAAAGCAGAATTTTCTTCATAGATTAATTCCTCTATTGTTGTGTTTTGGTTTGGGATTTTCTTTTTTTAATTTTGCTGCTTCCTAGAAAGCTCTAGATGTCAGTCCTAACCGACTCAGCCTATGCCTTGACCTATTTGTGTACTATGTCAAAATTTTTAACCCTCAACTACAGTGTTGTCTCTTAGTCAAACTTTGCTGCTGCTCCTTCTTGTGTAGCTCTGCGAGTACAGTAACCTTTCCATCACCTCTGTCCTCCAGCTACATACATTGGAGGTCATATTAGCATTTTTGATCTTCAGCTGCACAGGTCAAGATCACTTAACCTTTCCACTCAGAGTTTGGGAATTAGCACATTTGTTATGACATTTTCACAAGGGTTTGATTTGCTTTAATTAGGCAGAGTTTGTTCTTCTGCGCAAGGCCTCAAGAAGAGGAGCATTGTTAAGTTCAATTGAATTGGTAAACACAGAATAATTATATTTAGCAGGGACTCCTGTACACCTTCCTGTCAGGTGTGTATACATATTCATTAGACCACCCTGGCAGGTTCTCATTTTTCTTGGACTTTGTGAAAGTGAGGGCCTTTCTCTTCGTGTTACTCTTACTTTTGTCAAGATGTCTAATTTTTCTTACTTCCAAATGCTGCTTTTGCTGCTGTCCTGTATGTAAGTCTACTGCCTGAGACACTACCATAAGCTGGTGATAATAAATCTGAGGATAAATGTAAAATTCCATATAGAGCTAGTGATGATGTTTTAAATAATTAGTTTAGGTTAACATGGAACAGACTGAAAGATTTAGATAGTGCCAGAGTTCTTGCTTTGAATAATAACTCAGCAATTGTGTGGACATAAACATCACATTTTCTTTTTTTGCACATTGATTTTGAGTTAATGAAATCAAAGTGACATTGAAAGAGTCAGTGAATGATTTTGTTTATCTCATTTCAGTAAATTGAAATCACAATGAATTGAAAAGGAATAATTACAGTCAGTTCATATTTTCTGCACAATGAAGCAGTTATTTATTGTGGTGTTCAGTAGACTGGGAAGTTATTGAAGTTGCCATAAATACTGAGTGCTGAATTCTTGATTTACTTGCATGTATGTACATTTGATACTCCTCAAATGTCAGAGTACCATATGCTGTTGCGTATAAAAAGAGATCTGCAATTTATAGAGCACAAGTCACAGACACAGCAATTGGGACCTCAGACGGCAGTGCTGGGTTTCAGAGGGTGGCTAATGCTTTTATCTGAATGCTTTTGCAGCCATAAGTACCATCTGTTTGGACACAGTCTGGGACTGCTTCACACTGGTGGTCAGGAATCCATGTAACTCAGTGCACTTGGGCTTGAGCCAGTTACATTTTTCTAGTTAAAGAAAGCTGCCAGTGGCCAGTGGCCATGTCTCTTTCCCAGCTTAACTCCCAAATTTCCCATAAACAAAATTTTAATCCTTGTGGTTCTGAATGAGCACTACGTGCTTGCTCAGTGCGTTGTTGTGTGTGTATTGTGTGTGTTTGTAACAAGAGGCGACTGCTCACTGTCACTCCAGGCTCTCACAACGTGACGTCTTTATTATGAAATAGCCTCACTTTGTGTATCTTTGTTGAAGAGATGCTGGTTAGTAAATTAGATTGTGCTGGTGTTGTGTATTTCTGCTTTGGATGCCTATGTTTTTTTTCTTTCATCCTCTCCAGTGTGTTCCTCTCATCCAGGTCCCAAAGGTGATTTGTTGAGGAATTGGCTTTGGCCAGCTCTTTGCTGAATGCATTTCTTTGTCTGTACATGTAGTGGCAACACTGTGGGTTTGTAAGAAATGCAAAAATGTGGATTAAGTGAAGTTTTCTACCATTCCTTCTAAAAGCCCTGGAGACCAACTTTGTTTTTCTCAGTTTGGCCATGTGTCAGAAGGGAGGAGGGATGCAACCCTAGAAACGAGGTATTTGCCCTCAAAACATGAGAGTGCTTTCCGGGATACTAGCAGGTGCTTTTGAAGGAATCTCCTTCCTGGAAAAGAAAATAAACTTTGAAAACTGAGGTGTAAATGGATCTGAGCTGATCAGGAGCAGGTGTTGCAGGTCAGCCTTTAGTTACACTTTGCACATTTCTGCTGATCTTCTGTAATCCGTGGGCATCCTACAGATGGATGCAGGCAGGAGTCCTAGTCTGCAAAAGCATTAGTCTATTAGTCTGGGAGTAAACACATCTCATTTCTAAAGTTAAGAAAACTGTTACTGCCTCAGTGTAATTCTCCTACAGGACTGAAAAGAGCTCACCAAACTTACCCTGGAGTGAGCAGTTGTAGATATTCTCAACCAGCCAGAGAAAGGAATATAGATAAATTTAGTCTAAGACTGAGAAAAGGAATTACAAGCAACTGGTATTATCTCTTTCTCTAGCTAGTGTTTTGGGACAGTTGTCCTTGGACTGTGTTTCTTCTTAATTCACCAATGGAGTCAGAAGTATTTTGCATAAGACCAATCAAATCTTACCTTAGAGCAGCATGTTATAAAAGGTGTGAGTTATTTTCAATAAATCCCTTTCACTTTTCACCTTCTGGAGTGTAGAGTTCTGTGCTGTTTCCTAGCTCAATAGTGGCAAGCAGTGACATGGTAACTTATTAAGCAGGTTTCTTAAATGAAGGTTATGTTCTCTCGTGTGTTGGCAGCATTCTTTGTTGCTGTTCCATTATCACTCACTTACTGGTAGTTTAGCTGGTAGAGGGGTGTGTCTGCTGCTGACACATAACTCATCAGCTGGGACACCAAGGGACACTTGCAGGTGTCTCATGGACAATCCATAACAAGTTGAGCTGAATCAAGCTGAGTTGGGATTGGCTTTACCAATTGGGTTTTGCGTTTGTTTTCTTACTTTTAATCTAGAGGCCTCTTCTTGTGCTGTGTACAACTCTGTCCCATAATTTGCAGGTTTATCTTTTCCAAATTATCTGCAAAGACTATGTTTTCAAAGCCTGAATTTATTTTAGGAAGGATATTTGTATTATTCTAAATTACATTGATTTAATGCATCGTTAGCATCTGGAGAGAGACTATTTACAAGAGTGTGTAGAGACAGGACAAAGGGAAATGGCTTCAAAGTGAAAAAAGAGTAGGTTTAGATTACATACAGGGAAGAAATTCTTTACTGTCAGGGTAGTGAGGCAAAGGAACAGGTTGCCCAGAGAAGTTGTAGGTGTCCCATTCCTGGGAGTGTTCAAAGCCAGGCCAGATGGAGCTCTGAGCAATCTGTTCTGGTAGAAGTTGTCCCTCCCACAGCAGGAGGATTCGATCTAGATGATCTTTAAGGTCTCTTTCAACCCATCAACCTTCTATGATTCTGTGATCTAAACTTGATGATAGGAGAGAAGCACAATTTGATGGCTTTAAATCTCTCATTACTGTTGGTTCTTCTGTTTAGCATACTGCTTACCATTTGTTTCTCCAATTTTGAAGGTCAAATCCTGTATCCCCTGTTAATTTGAAAGTCAGTAATTTCTGAGAGCTGCATGCTTTTAAAATGCCAACAGTTGATTATGAAACAATGTTCTTTTACACAAATAATTTGGAAACAGCCGTTCTTGGGGGAATTATTTGTCTACTGCAGCATTTGCTACCAACTGGATGCAAGTCCTCTTGATTACACAACAAAGTGATTATATTGTCAGCTTTTCCCAGAGGCAAACGTTCCTCTGCTTTGTATATTATTTTCCATTTAGAGTCATGCACATCTACCAGAATTATACTTCAGAGTTCTGCAGGTCCCCGTGTTTTTGATCCACGTGAACTGGGGATTTTGAAAATATTTCTCTTCCAGAAATTTATTCCAGCAGCTTGTCTTGAAGTTTTGTAATAATGTACACTGATGCATATTTTATTCCAAATTCTCCCATTTTTTGAAAGGTGAAACAGTAGAACACCTACAGCTGTCTGGAGCAGCTGAGTGGATTTCTGCATTTTTGAAGTTGGGAGCCATTAAGCAGTTGTTCCAGTTTTCTATATAAATTGCAAAGAAACATTTGCATCAACACAAACTGAGTGTTTCTCATTCAAAGATAGAGTAGGATCAGTTTGTCCCATCTCGGTGTTATTCTATGTGACTGGTTCTGGCCACGTGTGTGTAGCTTGAGAGCCACTATCAAGCGGTGTGCACTCATCCTCTCTACATTTATTTAAATATGGTATTAAATGAAAAATAAAGAACAATAGATTTAAAAAGTGGAACATAGTAATGTAGATGTTGTCTAGTCAGGTGGAAAAATGTTTTACCTGACAAAACCTTGTTAGAGTAACTCAAAGAAAAGGCAGGTTATAGTTGTAAGCCTGTTTCAAGCTTATGAATGACTGAAACAAGTCATTCTGTGGATGAATTGGGAAGGTTTTTTGTATTTACCAGGACAGGGTTCCTGGGTTAATTAAGGCTGTCAGACTTATCAGAAGAAGAGAGAGAGATGATGGAAGGATTTATAGTATGATTTGAAATTAAGCAAACTTGCTATCCTTTTGTTGTCTTACTTAAAGTTGTCTTATTGAAGATGCTTATTTATAAGCCTCTCGGAAAGTTATTATTTTTGTTTTAACTACATTTGGTTTGCACATTTCAGAGCAATGCATTGAACAGCACGGATCCTCATAGGTGTGATAATCCTGAAAATGGGGGCTGATGAAATGCAATGTGTCTGATCCATTGATAATCCAGCCTTGAAAGTCCAGCAGGGCACAGGATGCCTCTCCTCAGAGTGGTATGGAATAGGTTGGGAGATGATAACTCATAACTCCGACTAACTTTGGAGGAGGTAGACAGGGACTTCTTCTGGCCGGTGAGTTTATCTACGTTAGCATTTTTGTTCAAGTCCAAAGCTTGCTTTTGAAATGCCTCTCCTTCTTGCTCTGTTTTAGTAACCACCACAAGGTGTATTAACCCAGTTACACTCAGGCAAAACTAAAGCCAAAAAATATGTTCTGGCAGTACACCTAAAGCACCAAAGGCAGCCACTACTGAACATTCAGGGTTGGAGATTAAATTAAATATTGGCAAAAAAAATAACACCCACTTCCCAGGCCTGTGGATGTTGGGTTTTCAGCAATATTAGTTTTGCTCCACAGAACTTCTCTTTCTGGGCTGCACTCCTTGCTAATGTAAATATAAACTAGCTCAGCTGGAGGAGCTCCCTGGCATACCATAAAGAGTTGGGAGAGCATATGACTGAAGGATTTAAGCAGAGCTTGTACTTTAGCATGTGTGGAGTTCATTTTGGGATACATATTTACTGAACATGGAAAAAATTCACCTTCCAATCCATCTCTATGTAATTCCCCACAATGATGCACTGTGAAACCCTTTTCTCAGAGCTTATGTGCTAGCATCATCAGTGGTACTGAAGGCTAAATTAAGATGCTTTGACTTCCTAAACTAATAGTGAATTGCTCTTTTTACTTTTCTTCCCCCAGTCTTTGTATTTTTAGCTTCGTTCAAAAATATGGGGATAAAATGAATTCCTGCCAAGTGGCAGGGGACAAAGTCAGTAGGGGGGAAATTAGTTCCAGCTTTCCACAAATACATTGTAAGGAAGAATTATTTGCTTAATAAAACTATAATGATTACTTCACTTGCAATGCTCTTTGACTTTAAGCATCTATTGTGAGTATGCCAGGAATGCAAGATCAGGTCTCCAAATGTATGTAGAAGAATTTATAGGCTAAAGAAAACTGGAGCTCAACATCACAGGGAAGCTACACTAGTATAATCCAAGGCGTAAAGTGTCACACAGAAACTAACTGTGAAATAGGTACAGATTTTAGTTAACATATCCCTCTTCCACAACGCCTCTAGTCTTATACAATAGGTACAGTTTCTTATTACATTCTAAAGGAGGTTTTTAAAAACCATAAAAGGTTATTTCAAGTTCTGTGGAACTGCTCCTTCCAAGACCATGTGGATGCGATTACTTTGTGAGCTCCAATGTTGCTTATTCTTACACTGACAAATCGACCTCTGCCACAGGTCTTTGCTTTTAAAATGACAATTGCATGACTAACAAGATCCCACAGGATAAAAATTTGTTCTTCACCTTTGCCAAGGTGTTTTTGTTCCTTTGACCTCAGTTTTCTATGTAATTTTCCGTTTTGCAAAAAAAAATTGTCTGGTGAGAGGGAAGCAGTAGCTGTAACCCATCTAAGGTTTATTTGGACTTTTGCATATGTGTATTGGAAACAAGCTGGCGAAATATAGAGTAAACAAAATCATGGTAAGATAAGGTGGGCACTGAAGGAGAATAGTATTTTGTGTAGTTATCTGAGTATTTGTCTGCTGTGATGATGTTTCAGGAAGAACCCTTTAGAAATCACAGAATATGCTGATTTGGAAGGGACCCAAGAGGACCATTGAGTCCAGCTCTTGAGTGAATGGCCCACAGAGGGATTAAACCCACAACCTTGGTGTTACCAGCACCATGCTCTGACCAGCTGAGCTGGTCTCATCTGGGATGTCTTACAATATTTGTAAGCAGGTTGCCAGACTTTCCATTTCTCTCTAGGAACCATCATTTTCAATTGAATTGAGACACAAAATTACCAGTATCTAGAGAAATGGATTAAAATTTATGGCCCCGGAGCTGCAAGGTATTTGGAAAACTGAAAACTACCACACTTTCAGAAGGTCGCTCAGTGCTCAAAATATTCTTGAAAAAGTAGATTAAGGAGAGAGAAAGCATAGTATTCTCTAAGGAGACAAGTGTAGGGAAGATGAATGGATTCTATAAACACAGATGAGGAAAATAAATGTCTAGGCACTGTATGGCACATGGGAATACCAGCAGTATCTTCAGTCACATAGTGAAAATACATCAGCCTTCTGGGACTGAAATCTGGAAGGTTGAAAATGTGCTTTCCATGAAATATGGGTGCAAAGGACTCCACTTTCACCACTGGAGGTGAGGTTGGGTGGTGCGTGATGCTTAGTTTGGAGCATTGCGCTTTTAGAGAAAAACAGACAGATAGGAGAAAATGTAAAGGAAAAGATGGAAGAAACTGGGAATATTAGTAACGTGACTAATAAAAAGAAAGGCAAACGCGTGTAAGAAATCCTTACAGGGAGAGTGAAGACCTCTCATTCTTCACAAGCACAAGGGGAGGGCAAGAAACAGCTTCTTATATGAGCCAAATAAGAGGAAAAACTTAGAAACTTGATCCAGTGACAACACTGGAACAGGCACCTCAGTAAGCTGAGTAATAGCTGCCCCTAGCAGTTAAAAACAGGGCAAACACGCACATCAGAGATGGTTTAGGTGTACTTAGTGTTCTTGGAGGGAGATGAGAGAGCTCATCCAACCCATTCTGTACGTTCTTCGTTGCAAAAGGCTGCAAAATCATGTAGCTATGTCCACTGGGCAACCCTTTCCTTCTGGAATTCTTGACCACTGCAGCCCCACACAAGTTTGCATGTGAGTTTTGTTCCAGCTGCCTCTTTGCTATCTCAGACTCTCCAGTTCCTCCCAGCCTCGTGGGACTGGGAGGAACCGAGGTTAGCAGGGTAACTTACCCTGAGAGAAATGCCTGAGGATGTTTGCCATGTGGAAGACGCTCTTTATTTTTTGTAGGTAGCACTTTTTCTGGAACTTTGTGCATACCCAGGGCCTTGGAAAGGAAGTGGCTGTGTTGTAGCCTGGTGTCCTAGCTAACTCCTTTTCCTACTCTCATCCAAGGGCACACAGCCATATTTGAAATCTGTCAAATTCACAAGTCTCTCCTTGAATCAGCCCACATTGTATCCCGTGTAGAAGCCTCTGTTCCCCTTTGCACCATTGATGGTAGCTGCTACAACCATTAAGTTCCCTTTTTCCCCAGTCTCTGTAGAAGGAGTACTTACTTGGCATGCCTGAGGTTGATGGTATTGTGGTAAAAAATGTGAAGCCTGTACCCACATTGCACTTAATAAAATATGTAATATCTACACAACACTTACTGAAGAGATGCTAAGTCAGTGAGGTTTTGGCACGCTGTGTCAATGCTTCTTGAGCACATTACTCTGAAGCAAATGTTTACAAAAATGACAATTGCTTTTTATTTTTCCCAGCTATGCTGACTTTTTCAGAGCTTGAACACAGTTTTGTTTATTTCTTGGATAAATTTTGATAAAAGTGTTGGTGGTGACAGGAGATCAACACAGAGTATCCTTTTCAGTTGTCAGATAAGAATCTGAAGTTGCATTGATGTTTGCAAAATTTTCATTTTAATTTTGTTCGCTTGAAGAAAAGACTCATTCACAATACTAACTATAGTAGAATGTGTGAATGAATGGAGTCATGCCTTAAGCATGGAAAATGGTTCAATATTTAAAGTCCATGCTGGGATCTGGACATCGAGTGTCCTGTGTAAGTGTGCATTGCTGGAGTAATGGAAATGAAACGTTTTCTCTCTCTGGTTCTGAAATCATATCATTGTTGATGCCAGAAGGAATGGAGGTTAGATCTTGGCTTAAATTTTATATATTTAAAGGGTTTTGTTCCCATATGTATGTATTAATTGGGAAACAAACCGGGGAGAAAAAATCCTTTGAAAGAAACCAGATTCCTAGTGGAATAAGAAAACTCCCTCTAGTGCATTTTCTCCCTCTGTGTCAGCTTTTATGGTTCTGTTTCTGGCATGCATATTTTGATATTTCTTTTAAGATTGTTAAAATTTTGTCTTACATCAACAAACAACTTTCAGAGTTTGATCAAAGCTTTAATAAAAGGTATCTTGCACAGAAGATTGGACACAAAGGGGCAAAAGAGGTTGTAGGGAGGGAAGTGCAGGGCTACTTTCTAATTTGCTTTTACTTTCTAAGATCACCAAAATTAAAGTTGCATTTCAGGCTTGTAAACTATTAAGTTTACAAGAGAAATGCTTGTACAGGGCATGTGTGTGTATAAAGATGCGTATTGAGAACGGTAATCAGCAACTTCATTTGTACTTGCAGGGTTGTGTTTTTTAATGTTACACGGTCATTGAGTTCCTCTTTCTCACACTGCCCCAGCCTGTTGGCTAGCACTCAGTAAATGGTGAAGAACAAAATCCGAAGGAAACTCCTAGAGGTTGAGATAGTGCTACAGGAAGCCCCTCCCAACAACATTAGAAAAGTCTGGAAAATGTACAGTAGACCAAGTGTTTTGCTGAGGTTTTAAATGCTAGCAAAAAACCTTCCAAGTTTTTCCTGGCAATAAGGCTCCTGGACTCACCTGCTATTTTTTTTATTTCTCGTTTCCCCTTAGGGGTGTACAGCAAACAGTAAGCAGGAATACCTCTGTGTGGAGTTCAGCTGAGCTACCAGCAAAATTCCTCTCTGAGAGCATATTGCATTATGGGCTCAGCAGAGCAGTAATGTCCTCACAGCTCCCTGTTTTAAACACAATGACAACACTACAGTCTTTTTCCACAGTACTTTGTGGTGGGGAGACAGGGTGCATGTGTATGTGTCTGTCTGGAAGTCCATGCCCCAAGGATGGAGAGAGCAAGTTTCACATGATGCACCTTCAGGACTGAAGGGAAAGGAAATACAGGATGCACATCTGGAACTGCTATACTAATGAGAGAATTAAGAGAGCACAAAGCACGGAGCATACACATAAAACAGAAGGTCAGGCCTTTTTTAGCTCGAAGTCTAAGTTAAAAAACACATATTAGAAATTCATTACGCACCCAGAATGTCTAAGGTATTGATTATTCACCGTGCCCAGGAGTGATGAAGGAATGCCACTTCTGATCCAAAAGCAGTGGAGATTAGCCGTATTAGCTTGGAGCATTGCTCACCAGGGGAAGGGGGGGAGAATCATGCAGTATGAAAAGCTTTTTTATGCTTAAGTATAAATGGAAGCTAACGAAGACTGTAGAACTAATGAAGACCCTACAGAAATTTTAAGGTGTTTTTAACAATAACTGACTAAAAATGTATGTTTTCCAAATATGCTGTGTCTTACATATACTCATTCCCACAGGACTAAAAATTGTTTAAAGCAGATGTTAATAATTTAAACTTTTTGCTTTTGATTTTAATTCTATTTTGTGCAATAGAAACAAGTGTTTGTTCTGTGGTTTTTTTATTTATATAATTTTGTTTTCCTTTTTGTTCTGGCTTGTGTAAAACAACCAACAAAAATCAACCAAGGAAAAGGCCCAAAGCAAATGAAAAAATAAAAAGAAAGGAATTGACAATATCAAATACATGTAATAGTAGAAGATACATCCAGTACTTGGAAAAAAGTGTATATTCTTTTATATTAGAAACATTCTTGTATTAAAATCTCAAAAAAGGAGCAAAAGAAAAGGCTTTGCCACATATTCTGCACATGTTTAGTTTCAGGCACTGTCATTGGTTTTGGTGATAATGTGAGGGAGGTCAAACATATGGTAAGTCCTTGCAAAAATTAATCTCGGGGGCTGTTGCCTAAGACGCCTGTGGAGTCAGTGCTTGTCTGCAGGAGCCTGGCTGCTGCTGGTTGGTTTTTTCTCTCCAGCTGTAAATCTCATTTTTAAAATACCACCATATACCAGATGCTTACCAAATAATGCTCTTCAATGCAATTATTTGCAAAAGCTGCCAGGGGGGTATTAAGAGGTCTCAGAGGGAGCAGGGTGTCTGCAAAACCCACTCAGGATGAGGATACTGTTCTTGCTCGTAAGTACACAAATCCCTGTGTTAGGACCCCACAGCCATAGCACAGACTCAGAAGCCTTGGGGAAAATGTTCTTTCCTTTCATATGCTGAAACAGTGAGTTTTTAAGTAAAACAAGATGCAGAAGAGGAGGAGGGAAAGGAGCTGGGTAGTATAGGTTTTTCCTCCATGGTGTGAGAAGATAATTTTGATCTCTCTGTAACTCAGCTAGCTGATCTTGAGCAAGCCGTTGTCTTTGTGTCTTATTCTTCAGCTGAATATTTGTGCCTCTTTCCCTTGCAGACACACTGTGAATATACAGGCTGGTGGTTGCTGTTGTTGTAGATTGTGAGATCAGAGCAGGCCTGTGCTGGGCTAAGTAAAAGCTTGATGGGGAAGTTTATGTGTAACAATCAAATTCACCAAAAATGTACTTAGTTTAAAAACTCTGCCCAAATCCAGGTGTGGACGTGTTTGTTAAATGCGTTTCTGTCTGTATCTTGCTTAGCCCATATCTGTGCTGTCACAGTCACAGAGCTGCAGAGTCAGTGTTACTTAAGGGGCTGCCTTTGTACACTTCCCTGAAAGGCCTGAACATTGATGTGGCAGCAGGAGATGTGATGTGGAGAAAAGCTTGGTCCTGGACAAAAAAAACCATTTTGTCTGTGAAACATGTTATTCTGCTTGTCTCTAAATTGTGGTTACTGTATTCATTTCGGGGTGGTGCTTTCCTTTATAAAGAATTTCTGTTGAGATCAGTACTGAGGTGGAAGGAGTGTGATCAGCAGCAGCATGCATCTCTCATACAGTGGTTTTATCTTGTGTTACATACTGCTAAAATATCCTCAGAGTCTCTAAATGTATTGCCCATGGCATTTGCTTGACTATCTAAGGTATATCTTAGTTGTCTTCCAGCCTTTTACTTGGTTTGCTTGGAGAAACTGGGAGCAGGAGTGGAAATTACTTGTAGGCAATGTGTGTTCTCAGCACACAGGGAAAACAGTTAAAATAATCTTACAGCAAAGGTAACCTTTCTCAGTAGCAAAAAATCTCAAATTTTTGTGCCTGATTTTTGCCACTAAAATGAACTAAAGAAGGTAAAGAAGTAGCAGATTGTTTTGGGGAGGGGAGTTGAGTTGACTGGTTCCAGAGTGACAAATAGCCCTAGCAATAAGTGTGTAAATATTGTATAACAATTCTCCAATAAGTTTCTAGGCATGCTGTTTCTTCATCAGTTACTTTTCTGGGCTTTTTTTTTTTTTCCCAATGGAACTCAAGTTCACTTTAGTCCCTTGGAAAGGAGTGTTTTCTGTGTGCACATGAAGATCTAGTCACTGGGCTCTTGGTTGAACTTCTGAGTTTCAGTTTGCATGACTGAGAAATTAACTTCTCTGATGACACATTGAAAATAAGTGTATGGAGTTGAGCTTTTCCCATCTGCCCAGATCTGGTGAAGGAAGCAGCATTTGTCTTGTGAGCTCTTTTTTGGCCTTCTGCTGAATTGCTGAAGAAGCTGAGAGGTGAAGGACCACAGCATTCTCTGCCCCTAAGAGATCACAGCTGTGCCGAGGTTATGGACAGTTACTTTCTGCCAAAAAAAAAGCCTGTGACTCAAACATAATATTTCATTACAGTGTTTAATTAAGAGTATAAAGAATAAAAATCCTTGGATTTTAAGAAATCCTTCCACTGCTGTCTCCTCTTCAGGACTCAGAACTGCATCATCTCCTTTGCTCACATGGCTTTTGAAATACATATTCTCACTCTAATTGGTAGAAGTGACTGCTTAACCCCCAACAAAGCCCAGAGTCCATCATACTCCATTAGCAAATGGGCTAGCAGGGTGCGGTGCTGTGCAGAGAGCTCTGTGTCTGTCCGGTGCTCATTGAAATTGTGTCTTCTATCTTCCAGATTCCGACCTGAGCATGCGCACGCTCAGCACACCCAGTCCGGCATTAATATTTCCACCGAATTCCCCTGGGTTCCAAAATGGCAGAGGTTCCTCGACATCTTCATCCTCAGTCACTGGGGAAACTGTTGCCATGGTCCATTCGCCGCCTCCCACCCGTCTCACCCATCCCCTCATCCGGCTGGCGTCCAAGCACCAGAAGGAGCAGGCCAACATAGACCGGCTGCCCGACCACTCCATGATCCAGATCTTCTCCTTCCTGCCCACCAACCAGCTGTGCCGCTGTGCCCGCGTGTGCCGCCGCTGGTACAACCTGGCCTGGGACCCGCGGCTTTGGAGGACAATTCGCTTGACTGGCGAGACAATCAACGTAGACAGGGCCCTCAAAGTGCTGACCCGGAGGCTTTGTCAGGATACTCCCAACGTATGTCTCATGTTGGAGACGGTAATTGTTAGTGGCTGCAGGCGGCTCACAGACAGAGGACTCTACACCATTGCCCAGTGCTGTCCAGAACTGCGGAGGCTGGAGGTGTCTGGCTGTTACAACATCTCCAATGAGGCAGTCTTTGATGTCGTGTCACTGTGCCCAAACCTGGAACACCTGGATGTGTCAGGTAACAGGGAATGCTCCAATACAGATGCTTCTGATGTTTGTCAAACTCCATAACTGCACGCTTATCCTTTCTGTGTTGTCTTTCAAAGTAGGAATGCCTAACAGAGCACCTGTGAGACAGGCAGCTCTAAAATCTCAGTGCCCCTAATGCCAGCAGCACCTCTGGAGTGGCTAGGCCTCTTCCAAAGGGAGTGAGCTAGCAGAGATGGCCTGTGCAAATGGCACGAGGAGCTATTACAGATTTTTGCATAAACCACCCATAGAAGGGCCCGCTCTGCAGTCAGTGCTAAATCATGTGGTAAAGCCTACTTACTTCAGCAAAATTTGTTTTTTCTTTTTCACACACATGTATATGTAAATTATATATAGGTAATGAATACGTCTGTAATCTGGTAAGTGACTTGAGGAGGAGCTCAGAATAAGTGCTAGGCTTTTTTTCTGAGTAATAATATCTGTTGTCATCCTGAGCTAAGCTTCAAGGTCCCCTTGTTTCCATTGCTATTTTAACAAGACTTAGCCAGCTTGACCTTTTTTCACTTTTATTCCCTTTTTTAAAAATATTTTTTAAAGCTGCCATTGCAGGTGTTTATATCAGCAGAAATATTTTAGACAATTTTCTTCAAGCCTGCCCTGGGGAAACAAGATGGTTTTTTCCAAGGTCAGCTGCACAGAATTTCCTCTCTGCAAATAGGTTGGCACTTAATGGGAAGGATGCAGCCAAGCAGAGGACTGAAGTAAATTTGCTGCTCAGCATTTACTTTGTGATCTCATCTGTTACCAGTCTAATGCCATCATAAATCAGCCCAACCAGATTTGCCATTGCAGAGGTACCAGTGGCAACAAGAAGGATGAAGACAGGGGATTAAACAACAGGGGACAGAAAGTGATGCTATTGAGTCACTGGAACCAGATGCTTTTTCCGAGGCTACCTATCTGGTGTACACTAATTTGCATTCTTTTCTCTGCCTTTTTTTTTTTTTAAGCTGATTTATCCAACTCTCTCACCCCATTCCTAGGATGGCAGAATGTCATGGAAGGCATCAAAACAAATATCAATAAATCAGAATTATGCCCTTTTTGTGATTGCTTTCTGAAACCACAAGGTAATAAGAAGTCTATGGAACTCCACAGGAGTCTATTCACAGTGACCTTGTATATGAATTGCTTGTTGTTGGTACACAGTGCCATTAGTTATGGATTGCTAATCACACATTCAGGTTAAATCATCTCCAGTGCCAGGAAAAAATGTATGTACCTGTGTGATTTAGACCTAGAGATTTGAAGCTCACACCCTGAGGCTACCTGGAGGATTGTAGGTGGTTGAAAATGCTTTGGTCCACAGCTCTTAATTATGGATGTGCTATAGAACAAAGGTGACTTTTTCAAAGGCAGGGAAAAGGAAAAGATGATATCAGGTCTTGAAATAGGTTCTTTTGGGGTCTGTCTTCATTTGTGGTTTTCCCAGCCCTCTTACTCTCAGGCCCAGAAGGTAGTGTCTGTCCCTAAGACCTCATCAGTCTGGTATAAAGTGTCCAGAGGTTGAATAAAATTCCTGTCTACCTTCAATTTTGTCTCATCAATGAGGTAGGAAAGTAGTTTTTATTTCTTTTTTCCTAAGTTGTTCTTTCTATTTGGAGCATGTGAGGGGAAAATCCTGCTTTTGAATGCTCAGAGGTCAGGGTGTTTGGGTTCAGATATAGCTTTTGCTGCATGTACCATATGAATTGAGAATAATCAGTCTCCAGGCTCTTGTTTTGAGTCCACTTTTGTCATTCTGATGTGGGTAATTTTGGAGGATGTTTTGGAAAGAGAATTCCATTTTCCCCTTTTTCTATCTGTATTTATGAGGACAAGGCTTGCACCTACATGCTCAAGGAATTCTCAGGACTGAAGTGTTTCACTGGTTTGGTTCCATACGGAGCAAGAGGACGTGGGGATGTGTGTTGGGGGGTGATGCTATTTGCTAGCTAATTAAATCCCAGTTCACAGTTGTACATCTAGTTGAATCCATTTCCCCTTTGGATGGCCACTGGCAGCAAAAACTTACCAAAATCTTTAATGTCAAAACCAGATGTTCGTGTTAACTTTAGGAGCTTTCCACAATGTAAGTTCTGTCACTGTCAGCATCCGCTTTGTGGGCAGGTCTGAGATATTGCTAGGGGTTGGTTGAGCTTGACTGCAAATTATTATCTAACACTCTAGCCAATATGTTTTTTGGTCTGTTTGGAGGTTTCTCCTCCCTTTTAGAAGTCAGTTATACGTTATGGAAAATCCACGAGAGCTTTATTTTTACGCTTTGTATCATTTAGGACAGAAAAATTGTTGCAGACCCAGGAACCTGTCATTTTGTCTAAAAATCAGTCAGTTCTGTATCAGCATGGACTCATTTTTCTGGTGAAACCATTTTGAATATCCTTCCCATTAAATATTTTACAGTGTAGCCAAAGTAACTAGACATGGCAATGCTGAGCTTGACAAAACAGTGATCGCACAACTGATGTATGTGACCCCAGCCCTGCTGAGAGACTTCTGACCCATTCACTTTCTAATTACAGTCATTAAGCCTGACAGAATGTTCTCCTTGGCCTCGTGGATGCATCATTTTCACTAAGATGGATTTAAAATTGAATTCTGGTCAGAATATAAAATATCCAGACTGACTTCTTAATCCAGCAACCTCCTCAGCCAAATGCAACAGCAGCAGCTACAGCAGGTGCAGCAGAACTCTGCCTAGGTGCCAGCTTCTTCTGTCAAACTCCTTTCATGCATTTTGTATCACCTACTTCAAATATACTAGAGGTGAATTTTTCACACCATTAGTATTGTTCTGCTTCCCTTTAGAAAAACATTTGTGTTACTGGGTGTGTATACAGAACTTACCTGAGGCAAAAGTATTTCCAGAGATTGTTCCAGAGCATAGACAGATCTGAAACAGTCTGAAGAGAAAATAGCATTCAGTCTTAAGATGTTTGTTGAAGAGTGTTTTACTCAAGGTCTTTCTTCTGCGTGATCTGTGGGCAATTTGCCCGTTTAATTGTGTGAGGCCTGAGGTACACTTTGCGTCTGTTCAACTAAATTTGAAACACAAATTAAAGGTCCAGCATAAGTTTAAATTATGAATGTAGAAATCTAGTTGCAGGTGGCAAAGTGTTTCAAGTCCATATCCCACACTTCTTACAGCATTTGTGTGAGTCCGCATGGTTATCTCAAGTGATATTTTTCCTTTTTGCTTTTAAGAACTGAAGCACATTCATACCTTCCACTAAGCCTCTGAATGACAACCTCTAATAGCAAGTGGTATAGCTTTGGGTCATGTAAGTTTTTGAGGCAGTCTCCATACATCATCAGGCTCATTAATTCCACACTACAGTATTTTGCAGAGTTTCTGATACATGGAGCTCTAAGGTCATTGCTTTTTATGAGTCATTTCATACTGCTTGGCCAGTGTTCCAGCAATACAGAAAAGGTCTTTTTATTTCTACCTGGGGGCACCTCTTTGGGTATAACCTGCAGAATTTCTCTGAGTAGCCATTTATGGCTAAAACTGTTGGGCCTTAATCACTAATGGGTAGAATCTCATTTCTTGCAGCTGTTTCCAGCTATGCTAATGCAAAGTGCCCAGCTGAACTTGGCACAGCTTAAGAATTTCCCTAAGAAGCCTAAGACTGCCAGTTTGCAGTGCAGCAGACACCACACTTTCCAAAAAAAGCTTTTACTCTCCACTGTGCAGTGAGTGGAGGTTAAAAATGGGGAAAGTCTGTATGTGTTTTTTCCTTTAATCTAGTTCTTTGTCTTTCCTTGCAAGGTCTGGTGTTTCTCCTCCAGTCTAGTTTCTGGTGTTTCTCCTCCATTCATGGCCAGACTTTCTCATTGGACACAATCCTTTTCTTTGTCCGTCCATGTCCTCGCATGCCCTTATCAGTCTGTTGGCTCCTACCAGTTCTCTCCATTCTTCTTAGGTAATCCAAATCTCCACCCTTCTGCAAGCACACAGTTGGGCCGTAGTTTTGCATCCTTCTCGCATTTCAGGCTTGGGGCTGGATTCACATCTGTTCTCCAAATGCTTGGGGCAGGGGAGGAGGGGAAAGGGAGCAGGGTTGTGTTTTCTATAATGAGTTTGGATGGTGAAAGAGCCTCTGATGTTGGTTTGCAAATTCAGCCAGTCAGCAATGACACCGATCGAAAAACTGCATTGGTTGTCACGTAGTATCCTTTTCTCTGACCGTCACTGGGTTTGTATTGCAGCAACAGATCATAGGCTGTCCCCAGATAGACCCAGGACCACCATTTTGCCTGTGGGATACGGACAAAATCAGTCCGTTGCTTCCCAGGGTTCACAATCTCAAAGTAACCTCACTGACTCCGGTGGAGTTTATTGTTTCCTCTGCTGTGGGGACTCAGCACAGCAAATCAGAGCAGTTGGTCGGGGTGATTCCACTCTTGCAACACGAGGATACCTTCATCATGTCCAGCGCACCATTCCACACCTGCCTGTCTGGTCCTGCTGCGTGATTTGTTTTTACTGCTTGCTTAAACTCTCTGTGTTTTTCACTTAGGCTGCTCCAAAGTAACGTGCATCAGTTTGACTCGCGAAGCCTCCATCAAGCTGTCTCCCTTGCACGGGAAGCAAATCTCCATCCGCTACTTGGACATGACAGACTGCTTCGTCCTGGAGGACGAGGGACTGCACACCATTGCCGCCCACTGCACTCAGCTGACCCACCTGTACCTGCGCCGCTGCGTCCGCATCACCGACGAGGGTCTGCGCTACCTGATGATTTACTGCACATCCGTCAAGGAACTGAGCGTGAGCGACTGCCGCTTCGTCAGCGACTTCGGCATGCGGGAGATCGCCAAGCTGGAGTCGCGTCTCCGATACCTGAGCATCGCTCACTGCGGCCGCATCACGGACGTGGGCATCCGATACATAGCCAAGTACTGCAGCAAGCTGCGCTACCTCAACGCGCGGGGCTGCGAGGGCATCACGGACCACGGCGTGGAGTACCTCGCCAAAAATTGCACAAAACTCAAATCGCTAGACATCGGCAAGTGCCCTCTGGTTTCAGACACCGGCCTGGAGTTTCTAGCCCTCAACTGCTTCAACCTAAAGCGCCTGAGCCTGAAATCCTGCGAGAGCATCACTGGGCAGGGCCTGCAGATTGTAGCTGCCAACTGTTTTGACCTGCAGATGTTGAACGTGCAGGACTGCGAAGTCTCTGTGGATGCTCTGCGATTTGTTAAACGACATTGCAAGCGCTGTATTATAGAGCACACCAACCCTGCTTTCTTCTGAAGGGACACCCCACACCTGTCGTTGCAATGCAGTATTAAAAACACTGATGTATAAACACACACTCCCATATTCAGTAATGCTGTCTTTTCTGTTGCTCACGGGAGTCTGTTTTTCTTGTACCTTATGGGTGAGGGGGGTTTCTAGAGGACTATTTTGTTTGCTTTTTGTATGATCACTTTTTAAGGTGCTGTAGGTCTCTGTGGAGAGGCTGCCTTAATGCAAAAGCAACGAGTGCTCAGCATCCCTGGTGGGGTGTCATTTCCGTAAGAGCCATGATCTTGTCCCAGGTTACAGTAGCTGCCTCCAAAGGAAATAGCACATAATCCCTCCTTTGGAAATGCTACTTAGCTGTGTCAAATACATCTGAATTCTAGCTGTGCTCATGAAGCTGACTATGCAATATTGTGTCTGTGTTCCCCAACTTTTTCCAATATGGCTGATAAAGCATCCTCTTGTCTCCAAGTAGTTTCTTTTTGGTAGTCATCCATTGTAATCCCTCAGGAAATACTGGGTAATGTTCTTAAACATACTCACTTGAGGCAGAGTAAGACCTGCTGGCCATTGCTGAGCACTTCTGCGGAGTGAATCTGGAGATTGTGCCCATGCATGGATTGTCTTGGGAAGCCCACCTCCAGGTCACTTGTGCATCATCCCTACTTGTCTTCATTTCTAAATTTGTCCTCTCCTGCATGTGTAGTACCACCCTCTGGTAGTAGATAGGGACTTCTGGCTCTGATAAGCAGTGATGTTTTTACCTGAGTGAAGGAGAACAAATGAGATATTGGTGGCCTGGCAAAAGGAAAAGCCAGCAAACCAGCTTGAGAAGCTGCTGTAATTCTGGAACAAGCTGAGATAGTACTGTAGGACAGCAGGGAGGCTCTGAGGCATTGTGGAGCAGCTTGCATGGGGCAGTCCCAATTGCTGTGCTGGGTGGCTGTCTTGCAGTCACCAGAACTGGCTTTGTCCCTTTGCTGTACCTTTTCAGCAGCTGTGACACGACTGCAGTGGATGCTCCCTGAGCAAACCAGGGACTTGTGTTTAGGTCAAGTTAGCATGTGCCTTAATACACTTGGAAACCTGACCCTTTTCTGTGGCCTTCCAGTTCAGAGGATGGATGGCTGATCTCAAGACTTCAGAGACATTAGCCTGATGTTAGATAACACCCCTGGGGACAGAGGGGCTTGGAGTGTTATTCCCATTAGATTTAGATTTTTTTTGAGACTTTGGCTCTGTGTGTTCCCTTAGGCTGGAGATACAGCTGCATTCAACAAAGAATTAAACAGCAGAGTTGCCCTGTGACACTGGGAGCTCCTGGTACTCTCGTGGTCACTCTTGCTCTTGCATGAGCAGGAGTGTTTTGGAAGTCCCCCATCTCGTTGGCTACTTCCCCAGAGTGTGTGGTTGATTCATGGTTACTTTCTTCACAATTTTCTGGCAGCTGTTCCTCTGCATTTTCACGTGTAATGCTCAGATATAAAAGCCAGACACGTGAGGGGTGGTGATATTTTCAGGCAGGCCCCCTGTGCCTGGCTTACAGGTGAATTCATCTGAATTCAGCTTCATCTGTTCAGCTCAGACACTGTAAGTGTCTCATAAGAAGTGCTGTGTCTGGTCTTCATAAGCAGTAGTTCCATCATCTCCAGACAACACTAATAAAGTCAATGGTATGAAGTGAAAATCAATATGCTCAAGAAAAACACGTAACTGCTGAGAAAATACTTATAACAATGCTCTCTCAAATTGCAAAAAAAACCAAAAAGGCAGTGGTTTGAATGGTTTGGACACGTCCCTGGAGAGGGAACTTGTCCTACTGCTGCAAAAATTCCTGTAACTTATGTGTGTTCTTCCAGTTTGGGATTTTTTAATATACAGGATGGCATCAGCTCTGAATTATAAATTAAGTTATAATAAAGCAATGAGGGCCATGGAAAATGAATTTGTCATTGCTACTGTTACTGGTCAGTGACTAATATAAAGTGATACCATCCCTTGGACAGTTAATTTCATTTTGGTTTTCCTTTCCATATTTCTAAAATAAGAGATTCTTCTCCAGCAAGTAATACAGTATATTTTATCTGAGCCAGCTATACTCTCTGTTTATCCTTTATCTAAAAATGGCCTCAAGGAATTTAAATGTTGAGCCCTAAGAATAGTGGGATTTTGAGCCATTTGCACTCATGAAATATAAGGCCTCACTAGTAACATTTAATTGTTTATTAAAAAAAAAAACTACTTTTCTGGCTATGTTAAATTGAGTGACTAGTGCTACATGGTTTTTAAAGTTTCTAATGTTTAAATTGGCCTGTACTGTACAAATCTCACTATAAAGCCTTAATTTGCTACCAAGAAATAAAGCAATATATTGGTAACTGATGAGCATGCAGCGTCATTTGCACTAACTGATTAACTGCTAGTGAAAAAGAAAAGATTAAATACTTGTAAAACTCAAAAAGTAGGTGACTGATTGAGCATATTAACCCATCAGGTAGGTGAATGACTATCAAAAGAGGGGAAAAAAATTATTATGGATTATGACTTCGCCTATCTCTCTCTTTAAAATTTGATTTTCCTCTTGTGGTTCTTCTTGACCCTGAAACATAATCAGAAACTGGAAGTATAAGTAAAAGAAAAAACAACATATAAAAAAAACATGTGTAAAAATTTCAGGAGGGCCTCTGCATTGGTTTAAAGGCATGTTAACATATTTGATGAGAAAAGTAAAATGGAATGACTGAAAGGGTAGAGCACTTACTGGAGCAGTGTTGCCTTTTTAATGCTGTAGAAACCCTTCTCTGGGGGGCACTGGTGGAAAGTTAATAAAGGTAATTTTTCTAAGCCAAATGTCTTTAAGTACATAGTCTTCCGTGATCTGAGTTGGTACTCTGAGACTGCTACTTATTTCAAGAAAATTTGAACTTAACTTATTGGTGCAGCTTGCCTGATTTGACTTTTAACCTTTTCCCTATGTCTACTTCCAAAATGACAGAATCAGAAAATACTGCACTGGAAAAATCTGCACTGGAAAAAGCCTGAAACCGTGCATGTGGAGCTGAGTTTGCTGGAAAGGTTGCAGTGTGTGACTGATGTGTCTTCTAGTTTAGGGTTAGCACAGACTGTAGATTTCCTGAGTGAAAACATAGGTGATTCTTGAACCATAAAATTCAGGCTCAGGCACTGAGGCTTCTTCTGCTCTGCAACAGCATATGGTGATCTCATCAAAGAAAGGCAGCAATGAATCACATCAGTCAGGCTGGCATGTTGTTTATGTCTTTGGAATCCTTTGTGTCCTCTAGAGAGGGGTCTCTTAGGAAAGGCACATCTAAACCACCATGCACTGTGATTATAGCCAAAACTCTGTGTCTAGGTATTCATCCTTCCCTTGGCTTTTGTAAAAAGTAGAACTTAAAGTATTTTTCCTATTAGCAGCATGAAACTGACGAGAAGTGCAACACTTGCTTCTTTGAGCTGTGCTCATCTGGCTTCCTACAGAATGCAGAACAGCTTCTGTTGGATGTCTTGAACTCAGAACTGTGATCCAGACAGAAACCTTCAGTAGTGGCTTATGTGGTTTCTCAAAACTTCTAGACTTCGAACTGAAAAATTAAAAAGCTAGTAAAATACCTAATTTTAGCACTAGGCTTGAAGCAGGTCCAAACTCTTATTAAAAAGAAACACAGTGATTATTTGGACTGCAGGTTGGCTGCCCCTCAGCTGCCAGTTTAGAGGGGAAAAGTTCTCTGACAGAATTGGTGCATGGCTCCTCTTCCCCCAGCGTTCCCCAGGAAAGTAACCTACCCTCAGTTTTTTGTAATTTTGTCAGTTTAGCTATTCATGCTGAAACTCCCATGCTGGGCTTTGAAAATGTTAGTTGAAATGGTTCATCTGGTTCTGTAAATAAAGCTGGAGGAAATGTCATTTTGCTCATGTTAAACTCCAGGTGACCTTTCCTTTGAAAATGGTCCATTGCTCTTCATCTCCTCTAAGGCCTTGAGAGTGAAAGTGTGAGCCTTGCCAGGAGGTCAGCTTTGGGACAAGGGTGTGCCTTCCTGATCTCCCAGTAAGTTTCACCTAAATTTAGCTGCATTACATGTCTCTGAACATCTCCAACTCTGTAACCAGGGAGAAAAGGGACATGCTCAGATCTTTTGGAGCTTTTAGTCTGGCAAGGCTGAGATTTGGCAAAGCTAAGAGGCGTTTATCACTATGGCAGTGTGAAGGAGGAAATTACCTGGATTATATGGAAGCTGCCTGGAAAGTCAGGACAGGGTTGAAAGATGGAGTTTTGAGAACTGGGACAAGAAGGATGAAGGAGATTTCCTGGGCAAGGGGGACTGGAACTGAGATGACAAGAAGTTGAATGATTTTCAGCAAAGATACTGGGACTGCGGTTGAGAGAGGTGAGTTTGTAAGACTGGTCGAGCAGGGAGAGTTGGGCCAGAGGAAGTAAATAGTGAAGAATGACGTTTGGGGTAGGAAGAGAAACATGAAGAAAATTAATTTAACTTCATTTAAATACAGTACGCTCCCTTGGCTCAGGCTCTCAGAAAAGCTTACAAACTGTTTCAGTGAGGATGCTTCAAATTTGAAACCAAAAATAAAGTAGTAATTTTGCATCTACTGCATCAAATATTTACCTTTATATATATATATTTTGGGAGGCCAGAAAGTCTTTACCAGCGGAAGTATATAGCTTTACCAGTATATGAAGGTCTGAGAGATTGTCAGCCTCAGTGTCTTTTTCCTGCCTTTACATCTTTATGTGAAGTAGCCTGGTGAGAAGAACAAGGCAGGCAGGTTTGTAAGGTCTGTTCTTCTTTGGAACTGCATTCCAGCACCACCAGCTGCTCAGCTTTGCTAAGGTGCAGTCACCAGTGTGGACCCAGACTTGTGCCATTTTTGAGGACTGTTAAAGGCCATAATAATCATGGGTTCAAGTTACTGCCAGGCAGTAGACATCAGAATTCAAACTTAGCCTAACAAAAATACATTTGACTGAACAGCATTACTGCATGCTATTAAACAGATTAAATCTGTTTTTTCTGTAAAATAGCTGAGGGATGTTTATTTTCTTGCAGCCTGCTGCACAGATTCAGAGCAGGTTTTTCCTCCATCTTTGTGTTCTGTGGAAACTGGATAGAAACATCAGGTCATTTTTCCCTTGTCCTCTGGATGATCACAGAGGCACAACTGAGATTTAAACTAGTCAATAGAACTCTTTTTCCAAGTAGGCTCTGCTAAGTCAAATTTTAAAAAATCTTATGAGTGCAACAATCCAGTTGACCATAGATATGTCATATTAAGCCAATATAAAAGTTACTAAACTGGCATTGGAAGAAAAACCAGAGGAACCAGAAGGAGAGATCTTTTAAAACAAATAAAACCCTCTAGGCTTTTATAAATGACTCTAGTACTTTTAATGCAGAACAGAAATCTTAGCCATTCCTTCTAGCACTAAGGCTACTGTGTTTTTTGGGTTAGAATAGATTTGTTTTCCTTTATTTTTTAAAGAAACATTGCATGCTGTAGCCTGAAGCTCACACAAGCTGTAGAAATGGAAAAAGTTATCTTGCAAAGTGGAGAAAGAATACAGAGAGGGATCTGTGCCAAAAGGAATGAATGTTTTTTAGCAGTTTTGTGTTTCATTGTCTATCTTTGATGGCTTTTAAAATACATTTTTTTAAAAACAAGTAAATGGCCATTCTTGAGATGTTTTATTACTTCTTCAATATACTCCATTCACACGGTTGCTTTAGCAACTGTCTCAGACAGACATCAGAGCTTTGGAAAAATTGAATTTCTAGCTATGAAAAATAAGTGTAGCTAATATGTCATTTATAATTTAATTTAAGCCTTATCAAGTTTGTTCAAATCTTAATCACTTGTCCTGTAAAGGATATATCCCAAGCCTTTATCAGGACAACTGCAAAAATATTTCTAAATATTTAGAACTAATTATATTTTTCTGACACACCAATTTTGCCCTAGTTGTCTGTTCCTGGTTTGTTGTATGCTGTGAAAATACTTTCAAGAACAGGACTTATTTCTGGACTTGAATTGCATTCTGTTTGATTGCTTTATGGTCATTTATCTCATGTGGTATCACAATTGGTGATGTGTCTCTCGTGACATGACACTGCAGAGTGACTACCTGCATTTCAGCATGGAAATAGAATGGACTAACACATGATGTATGTGACATAGCAGTTGTCAGAGCCTGCATTTTCATGGGTGGTGGCTGCTGTGAGTCTTCAAATACCCACCCACAGCAGTGTCAGTACTTTTGTAATGATTTATTCCTTAACTGCATGAAGCATCTTCTGTTTTATTTGGCATCAATAACAGGACCAAACTCTAATTACAACACCTGCTTTGGGCAAGGTTGTAGAGCCATGACCTTTCCACCATGCTCTCCTTTCCTTTTTTCTTCTGCCCTCATAGAGTTGCATAATTTCCTGTAACAGTCTGAGGTATTCCACCTCCACAGTCCTGGATAATTCAAATTATGGATGCCTTAGTATTAATAGGATGAGTAAGGCCATTTACTTGGCAGGCAATCCAGCTGATTAACTGAGGGGATTGAATACAAGTTACTCAGAGGCCAAATCTTGCTGATGTTTCACAGTGGAGGTGGGCAGTCCATGCACAAATGTCAGTGAACGTGATGCTTTCTGATGCTTTTTCTTAAGGGGATATGTGTAACTACAAGGTGAATCAGCTGGGGGAAAGTGGTCTGCATAGTCAAGCCATTAAAATCCTCTTTGTTAAAGTAATGTAGTAGAAAAGCAGGTATACATCTATCATGATGTATATGGTCAGGTCATACCTTGGTGACACTGCTGGGGCAGCACCATTGGGGTTTTTTTTCTCTCTGGCATTGTATTCCTGTACCTGAAGAGCAGAGAAATTACCCAGACTCTCTGTGTATCTGTGCCCCAAGTGACTTTGAACTTTTGGTGTTTTGCTTTTTAATCTCCAACAGCCTCCTGTCCTTCCTCTCTGTCTCAGCAGCCAACATGCTGGGGATCCATCCCAATGGCCACCTCTTAGTGGGAACTGGCCAAGAGTATCATCTCTGCTGCTGCCACCTCTCCAGCTGCGGTGACAGCTTCTCTCAGAACCTGAATCCCTGCTGTTGTTCCCTCTGAAATGTGGTTGCCTCGCCCTTTTCCTTTCCTTGGGATTTGCTCACCACAAGTAGCTCTCCCTTCACACAGGCAGGAGAGCAGTGGTGCTACCGTGGTGAGACCTGCTGCATTTTCCAGAGAACCAGAAGGAAAGGAAAGTTCAAGGAAGCAAGCAAGTGCCTGGCATTTAGCAGTAATCACAGAGCCATGCAGGCTCACTTGATCTCTCAGGACGGAGAAGAACATCCCAGAAATATATCTGCTTGAAACAACCTCGCATGCAATGGAAAACCTGGAAAATGTTTAGCAGCAGTTCTTGCTGCTGGGGCATTCACAGCATTTGCATGGTTGTGTGTGCAGGGGGATCTGCAGTCTTAAAGCAACCACCTTACTGTCAACATCCCACCTGTGAAAAGGAAAAAGAAATGCCATCCTTCCCTGTGGATCCAGGCTGGAGAAGCTCTGGCCAGTCAGGAGGGACTCTGGAGTGCCCTGAGGCATGCTGGGCCTCATGGCAGGGGTTTGCCACAGAGGTGACTCCAATGCCATTCCTTAAATGCTGGAGTTACAGGAGGAAAGTCTGCTTGGTGGGGTATCCACACTGCAGGGACTGCTGGAGCCCTGTCATAAACCCAGGACAGAAACAGGAGAAAGGGGTCAGGAGCTCTTTCTAGAAATGTGCATTTTGCAGAAGGGGCTTTCCCAGCATCCAACCTGGAGAGATTTTTCTCCAAAGAGTTTACTCAGAGCAGGGACTGCTCAGAAGCAGCAAAGGGAGCTGTGACAAGGCCGAGGTGATCATGTTCTGATAAGCTAAGGAGAGGTTGTTGAAGATGCAACACAGAGACATCTTAAGAGAGAGTCCAGGCTCTTAAATTTATTTTTGTAAAATGGAAGGGAAGGGTGGTTTTTTTGTTGGTTTGGGTTTTTTTAAGTAGTGGCCTTTTAGAGTTGTTTGGTATTTACTCTTTGTAAGGGAACCTCATCCAAAAACACTGAGGCTAGCTTATCTTCAGATCAGAGGGGTGTCTGATTTCTTGACATTGGTCTTCTTTTTTTGCAAGGCAAATTGACGAAGACACAAGACAGCCTCGCATTCTGAACTTTGGAGTTCATAAATCTCTGGCAGGTTAGATTTGAGAGCATGACAAAACAGCCCCTTTCCCTGCCAAAAAATAAGAAAAAGCAAGGGATAATTGCATCAAAATCCCCAATAAAGAGAGCAAAGGAATTCAGGGCTGAAAGCTGAACTGCAAGTGGTAATGTGTAACCTCTTGTTTATAAGGTACTTTCTCCTGTGGGAGTCAAATGTGGTACTGTGAAGCTGAAGGGTAAATTGGAGTTATCATAAAGATTACATGAAGGGAACACATGGATAAATGAGGCTGCAGGGAAGAACCAACACAGCTTTTCTACAAGAAATCCAAAGGGTTTATAAATACAAGGGGGACCTGTCAGGCTGTAGAGCTGGGGGCAACAAAAAAGTTTTGAGAATGGTTTCTCTGTGTGGCATCAGTGTGGGCTAGGGTGCTTTGTCTGGAAAAGAGTTAACTATGGTGAGATGTGATATACATGACAAAGGTCACATAATCATGGATGGCTGAATGGATGAAGGGACTGAATGTTTACCATAAATGATAGTGGGGGAAAAAAGAAGTTTGGGGCATCAAGTGAAACCAGTAGGTAAGAGATCCATAGCAAATCAGAGTAGTTCTTTGTTTGCCATTTGTTAAAGCCTTAGACCCCTGCTGTGGGGTGTCGTGGGTGCTAAATGTTCACATCCTTTAAGAAGAGACTGGGTGAGTTTGTGGAAGAAAAGTGTGTGTGCCACTATTAAACACAACAGACAACCTCTGGCTCAGGGAATGCCTGAGGCACCAAGTCTTGGAGCCTGGCAGGCTATGCTGGGAAAATACGCTTGCTCTATTCTTGTGCTTCTCTAGGCATCTGGTTTTGGCTACAGCCTGCCAGACTGTTCATCTACATGGACCTTTTTGTCAGCAGCTGTTTTCATATTTTGGTATCTGCCTCAGCAGATCCATGACACAGAGCACATACTCATTTGTTGTTTGCAAAGCCCTTATTCAGAGTTGCTCAAGGTTCTCCAAATCAAGTATTTTTGTCACCCTCTTTTCTGAAATCCTTGTGCTTCAGACTGGAAGACCCAATCCATTTAGGAGCTAAGATTCTCATCTATTGACTCTCATGGAAGCAGGCACTTGCAGTTTTGCTGAGGGCTTGGTACTCTGCATATTTAAGCCCTTTTGCTGCAGGCTGCAATGATAGCATGTCTGTATTTCGAAGAGAGAGCAGGGAAAGGAGAGCATTTTGTGTTCTTTCCACCTCCTGTAATTTGGGAAGCTGGTCACAGAGACATGGATTTTCCAGGTCTCTCTCACTCCTCTCATCTACAGGCAGAATTCTGGAAATCAAGAAACCTCTGGATTTCTGTAAGACTGCATCTTTGTAATCAAGACCAAAATTTGCCCAGAGCCTCTGCTCAGTCAAAGAAGTTTAAGCATCTCTGCTTCCCTTTATTAATTTGTAGCAAGGGCTGCCATGTGTCAGACACAAGCAGCTGTATCAGGGCAGTTGACCACTCAGGTCAAACTGGCTGTGATGTTTGGCATTCAGAAATGAATCTCCCTTAGGTGCCTAGAAGGCAGGACACAACCAATGAATATACACTTGACAGAAACTGTACTGTCACCAAATGCCAGCTCATATGTTTCCCAGACTCATCTGGAGGAGGCAGAAATTATCTCCAAATCAGCAACACAGAGTCCCTTCTCTGCTCCTTCAAACTCTTTGCCTACTTCTGGCCCTGGGCCCACACAAATACCCAAACACAGCAAGGAATATAAATTTGCAAGGGTCTCAGCTTTCATAATATGACTAAGTTGTTTTCATTTAAGTGTACTTGTCTTGCCAAGATTGGAAAAAATTAGTCCGTTCTCCTCATGGCTGAATGTCAAGGTACACTCAGGTTTTCAGACAAATGCCCCAAATGTGCCCATGTAAATGCACGACTGAACCAAGACCTGACTGTTGGAGAACTTAACTCTTTGTTTAATATTTTTTTTTAGGGAAATATGGAGAAAAATAGGAAACTATGGCAGTATGAGAGGATCAAGTCCTTGCTTTGAACAAGGACTGAAGTCACCCATGGTATACTAAGAAAATGAAAAAAACGTGCATACAAAATTATTGTGCTGACCTTGGAGTACTGAGACACTATTTGAAACACTCCTGGGCTTCACTTAATTTTCTCCACAGAATTTGCCTGCAGGGGGGCAGTACTTCACGTGTTTAAGAACTTTGCTTAATTTGCCCATTTAGTGCGTGAAGAAAAGGTAGAAAAAATACCACTAATATTTAACTAGATTCTGATTCTTCTCTAGGGTTATCGATAGCTACTTCTTGTTGTGTAATCTCAGCCTGCCTTTCTTTTTTTAATGAGTAAAATCTTTCTGCCAGTAATACCCTTACAGATTAATGTAAATGTAAACTCACATTGGGGAAAATCATATCAGTGCAGAGCAGCTGTTTGCAGGGAGGTGTGTTACTGTGAAGCAATCTACACATTTTTGGATCCCTGACACATTTGCAGGTTTACATTCATTCCTTATTTACATTAATGAAGGCCAGAGTTTTGGGAAAGGTGTTACACACAAAACAGAGGTACTGGATGCCATTGGAGATGCACAAGGGTCTGAGACATCCACGGAAGGCTGTTTGGGATGATGGTCCCTGAGGAAGATTTGTGCCCTTTTGCACTGGCAGAGGGAGGCCAGGCAGATGCCATCAGGCATCTCAAATACCTTTAGTTGCCCTTCCTTAGGCAAAGATGTTTCCAAGACTTACTGGGAAAATGTTTGTGGTTAAGGCCAGACAGGCCGGGCCACAAACACACAAAAAATAAACCACAAATGATTGACTATGTAGGCAAGCACAGAAATGACTGTCATGTGAGGATATGATCATTTTGTATTGCTGCCTGCCACAATTTTTGTGCAAATATTTATTCTTGAAGAAAGAACAGTTTGGGCTTCCTTTTCAATACCAAAATGATTCTGTTTTTTAAAAGGAAAAGAAAAAGAAAAAAAGAAAATATTTCAGACATCTTAGCTCTAACTGCCTGGGCTTTGCTGAAGATCTCTGGATTTGAAAGGTTGAGTCACCTCAAGCTGTGGCACTGGTTTCATCCCCAGCTGAAGGAGCGGGGATGTAGAGTCACAGTCCAGAAATCACTGAGAACATCCTAATACCTAAAATACTTGTGGGGGTATAACTCTGTTCTTCATTTCTTCAGCTGCTGAAGAAACAGCCCCTCATGTTGGTCCTGAGGGCTGCGGGAAGGCACAGGGAAGCAGAGTGTTGGTGGTTAGAGCCGGGGCTGGGGATGGTGTGCAGCTCGGTGTGCCTTGCCACAGGTGCTGGGAGGGATGGGCAACACCTGCAGGGCTTGTCCCAGAGCCTGGTGTGGGACAGCCCAACCTCACCCCATAGCTGGGGACGTCCATGTGGCGAACTGTGGGAGGTCTTTGCGTCCCCTCCTTCCCCTCTTTCCTCTTCTGCACACCTCAGGTGAGTGGTGATCAGAGGGAGGGAGGGATGAAAGCCTGAAGCCCAGATGAGTTCTTGAAGTAGGGACTGCAGAGCAGGTTCCAGCAGCTGCATAACATCTGTTTGCAGCACACTCAGACATAAGCTTACCTTTAAGGGGTTGCAAGTGTTATCCTGGGCTTCTAATCCTGCATGATGTTTTACAAGGTAATGGCAATTTACACTGCTGCCTGTTTTTCAGTACCAAATAATTTGCTGTTAAATAGTTTCTTTGTACTGTCTGTTGTTTGTTCCCTAGATATTTTTGCTTTGTTGGTTTCTTTCCCTGCCTCATTTTCCCTGCTTCTGTGGTGGCTTTTACATCTTATGTGCTTCATTTTGATTTAAAATTTTCTCTCCACCTAGGAGATGCCCTGAAAGTCTCTCAGAAATCCTTCATTTTTTATTTTTTTTAATTTTTGACTCAAAAGGCTTAACTAGGAAGATTTTACTATAAAACATTTCTGCATATATAAAACAGGAGCTTGCTTTCCATGATTTTAGACGATTAAATGCTGAAAGCTATCCCCCAAATGTTATCTCCCAGATGATTTTTTCTTTTCCTGGTAGCTAAAACAGTTGATAGATCCTTTGAAAGTAAAGGCTGGTTTGTGTGGGAAAATCTGGCAGCTGATGACAGCATTAACTTAATTTACTTTTGTGCCTGAATGTTTTACTGCAGAAGAGTCATCCTGGATCATTACCCAAGTTGAACGATTCATGTGAAAATGATAAATGTTTCTGCTGACTTGCAGTGTTTGGGATACTTGTTGAAGGCAGTATCAGCTCTCGTTGCTAACGACACTGCCTATTAAAATGAAAGGTAGGAATGTCTTTTTTTTCATACCCTGCAGAAAGATTATTCTGGTGTATTTTGTAAGAAGAAGGTGTTAATGGGTTTATTCTGCAGAGCAAATTTCCCATCTTCTTCATCCTTTCTAATAAGATTAAATTATCTTAATGAACACGTGATTAAATTTATATTTCACTTAAATAATAGATATTACCCTAAATGAAGCCACATATTGTCACAACAGTGTTAGGTTAAAAGTTATGGTGCATGTAAGAGTCCATTCTCATAAATCACTAGGAAAAATAATATCAACTATGAAAAGATACTTTATGTTTAAAATACTGAATTATACAAGTGCCAAATAGCAAATACAATGGATATAAGAAGTATTCTGGTTGCATGGTGCCTAAGTGTTCACAGCAATTTTGACGATTAGATTCTTCATATTTCTTTTATCTTGCAAAATTGGTCTGAGGACCTTCTGCTGCCTGTCTCTTGCTGAGGAAAGCAGGGCCTCTGAGGGCAAGGAGGACTTCTTCCAAAGACCTGCTGTGTTGAGACAGTGGTCCTTGAGCAGATCCTTGCAGCCTGAACAACTTTCCTCTGCTGCAGAGGGCATACAGTGGTTCACTGGAATTCTTTGGCTTTTCAAGGAAAGGAGTACCTGGGTTTTGTCAGATTCACTCAAGACAAGGTTTGGGTGGGAGCCTGGGAGGCTCAGTTCCAAATTGATGAAGTTTGTGGTTCCATAACATAAATAATTAAACATTTCTAAAGCATCGTACAAAGTTTTACAGTTGTGGGGATTCGTACTTCATTGTTCACCCAGTGTGAAAGCAGTGCATTCAGTACATGCATTTAACTTCATCATGTTCTCTGAGTAGTGACATTACCTAACGTCACCACTCTGGACTTCCCTGGAATGTTCTTGTGTTCCCTCATAGCCTGACAAGATTCAGAATACTGAGGACTTTCATACTGAGACATGTACTTACTTCTTAGCCTACTATTATTGATAACATCTGTCTCAGTACTATAATCTAGTTCTCTTCTGCACTGGCAGCCAAAAATGTGGTGTTTCGGGATCAAAAATATTGCTGGGTTTGTTCTTGAAAAAGATTTTTTTCAGATGAAACGATTTAATTCCCCGTGAATTGTGAAATTAGATCAGTTTCACTGACACAGGACCAAAATATTTTTGAAATTATTTAAAAACTTTTTTAAAATGCTGAAGTTTTCATTTTGGCTTGGATAAAACCTGTGTTACGTTCCCTTCCCTCCAAGTCTGACCTGTCTCCTGACCAGCCTGACCAGCTTCCTTCCAAAAAATGTCTCCATTCACTCTTTGAACAAAACCACTTAAAAACAATTCAGTGTAATGATATCAGCTTCCAAATAAAACATTTGGAGTTCATCAGCATGAATCACTTGACTGGGTTTAGCGTGATTCATTTGGATGTATAGCTCTACTCTGTGAACACTTTTAAAAATTGGTTTTTCCTAATTGAGGATAAAACAAAATTTGAAACCTGTAGTGTTTTAGGGAAAATTTCATTCACAGATTTGTGTTGGCTTTTTCCAGGAATCATGGCTTCTGGGCTTAACCACTCGGTTTTCCTTCTTGCATGAATGGCATACACACCCCACTCCTCTCACCTGGGCAAGTACAGAGTTTTGTACTCATAAATGAGCCTTGCAGGACGGTTAGGGGCTAATTACAGGCAACGATAGGAAAAGGGATCAAACCACCGTCAGATTTTACAAGTTCCTGCAGAATGGAGTTTTTTTCTGGGAAAAAAACCCCAACAAACAAACAAAAAGCCCCAACAAACATAGTTACTTGGCAACTCTGCTTTCATACTTCTTTTCAATTCCCCCTGTGATCTTGATCCCCTGTTAGGCTAGTACTGAGCTGCCCTCTCTACAGTTCCCCACCATCCTGGCTTCTCCTGGAACTGGCTAATAAAACCAGCTCATTTAATGCAAATGTCCCGGAGTGAAAATCAAATCTCAGTCTGATAAAACCGAGAGAAGGAGCAGCTGAAACCCGCCTGTGCTGCAGCCCGGAATTCCCCGGGCCGGGGCTCAGCCAAGGAGCGGCTGCTCGCTGGGGCAAGGGCTCCATCTGCGGGAAAGGACCCGCATCCATCCCTGCCCAGCGGACCTTCCCTCTGCAACAAAGAGGAAAGCCCTCAGGGTTTCTCCTTCTCCAAATGCACTGGGAATTACTGTTGGGCTAAGACGTATTGCCTACAAATCCCACACAGGAAACTAACTCTGAGTGCACGTTCCAGTAGTGAGCGGAGCAAGCCTGGCTGCAGCAGTGATGCTGGTGGGGTAAGGATTTTCTTTTCTGTGGTGCTAAGTAACTACATCTTTAGGACTTGCCTGGAACCAGTACTTATGCAGGTTATCTGAGCATTTCGTGTGTGAGAGCAAACTGACTGAGAATGCTTCTGTTCTTCTTCCTTTGCCTTTGCATTCCCACTCTTCTTTTCTGGTTTTTTTTTTGGGTTTTTGGGGTTTTTTTGTTTTTTTTTTTTTAAAGTTTGCTGTTGCCATATATGCAAAGCACAGGCATGTGGTGTCATACCTGTGAGAAGGAACATGCTTTCTGTACATAACCCCTGCCATGGCTGAATCTGTTCCAACAACACTTAGCAAAGGTGGCAGCTGGCATTCCTAGATGGTTTTACAAGGGGAGAGCAGCTGAATGTTGATGCTCCTGGAAATGCCTAGCAGGATGAACATTTTCTCACAGCAATTCTTCATAACAATCCAGCAGGCAGTTCCCTGTTACTGGTTTTTTTACTACCTCATGCAATTTTTCTGTGAGTTGTCATCTTCTGAGTTAACATATGGCTAAGTGCAAACCCTCTGTTCTGAAAAGGAGAAAGGTAGCTCACTGGTAGCTGGGGTATCTTCTGCCATTATGAAAACAATGCTGTTTTATTTCTGGGGACAGAGACTTCCATTCCATAGCTGTTACTTGTCATTTTTCTCATCAGCTAATGAAGAGTCCCATTCATTACCATTATTGTTGCATGGTCTTAATGGGATTTATTTTTTCCGTAGAAGATCCAAGCTCAGTTCCTTGCTGATAAAAGAGAGAACATTTAGTTCAAGGTCCCCACACATGTCCTGCATTTTGCAGTCCAGGCTTTACAGGATACCCACCTGGCTTCTGAAAATGCTTCCTTTGGGCCTTAGAGGCTATGAATCCAGTGATCTCTTCACATGGAAGTCCTCCTATAGCTTGGTGAATGGTTTAGTAGGAGCCCAAGGTCCACTGACTCTGGGTGAAACATAAAACAGTCCTGTAATTTGCACTGTCTCAGTCTGTGTAATGTTTTTGGCAGAAGAACAACAAACCTATCATGTCAGAGTCCACACAGCTACAGGCAGCAAAATCCAGAGCTAGCACAACTGTTTACACACAGAGTGTCCAGTTTTCAAACCACATCCTCTCCTAGCCAGGGTTGTGCCAGCTGAGTCGAGCCAGCGCTCAGCACTCAGGCAGACTCCCTGCCCCTGCCCCTTTTCTAGAAAGCCATGCTGCTTCTCCTTCTCATCCAGTTCTTGGGGCAGGGTTCCACATGTACATGGAGGGACCAAGCCAGGGATTGCTCTGGGGGCTGTGTGAAGGGCTGCAGCACATCTTGAGTTTCTGCCCAGATATTCCTCTGAGGGCATTTGGTGACTTACTCAAGAAATGGATGCTGAAGAGAGGATTTCCAGGCCTTTATTTCAACAGGACTTTTATTCTTCCATTTGTTCCTGACTAAAAGGTGTCTCCTAATTATTAACCACATGCAATTATCTCTGACTGTAATAGGAGAAGGTCTTCCCTTGCTAGAGCAAGTCAGTTTCTGAATTATACTGTGTATTCTTTTCTGGTTTAAGTTTTCTTATGAGACCCATCACAGAGAAGGTAGGAAATCCTTTTGCTGGTGTCCCTCTGTAGAGATAACTGCTGGCTTCCCTTGTAAAACCTCAAGGCTATCACCCTCAGCAGCGTCACTGCACCATTTCCCCCTCAGCCTTACCGAAGTAAACATTTCCATAATAGGTATCCCGAAAGCTCTCTAGGGAAGAAAAGTATGTATTGTAACGTGGGAAGGTTTCCTCTGCGTGCTTTCAGCACGGTTAGTGGGCATGTCCTTGCTGTGCTCTGATTAATTACCCTGCTTTTATCGTGATTAGCACATTTAGCATTAGGCTGGCCAGCTGTCAAGCTGAGCTCAGTCATAGCAGACAAGCACTCACTGCCTTTGTGATTTTTCATCTCTAACTGATCATCCCAAGAAGATAGAAGGCCCAAGTCTTCCAGCCCTGCTTATTCAGGGCACAAAATATCTCATCCCCATGTGACTAATGGTACCGGCTTAATTAACCTAATGTGAAGAGGGCATTGCACAACAGCAGAATTCAATTTTACTTTTTTTTAAAGAACAAACTGCATGCAATTTAGATAGTTGACTTTCTTATGCATCCAAATTCATTTATGTCCAGCTCTAGAGGAGAAAACACCTATTGGACAAATTGGATATCGCTTTGCCTACTTCTGAAATGCAACAGAAATTGAGAATGCAGGGGAGAGGGGAGATGTCTTTTTACAGGTCTTTGCATCCTTGTTTATTGCTTCATTCTCACAACTGAGAGAGCAGACGCTGCTGCCATCCACAAGCATCCCCTGGGGAAAAAAATAAAATTTATCCTTCTCTCTTCTTGATTATGGAGAATTAATTCTATGTCTTAACTGAGACAATCCTGCTGTGATTTGACATTAGGTTCCAGGCCCTGTATTATGCAGCAGCTTGGCACACATATGCATTCCTTTACTTTATGGACCACCTCACCTGGTGCTGCTCCTCTATGCTGCTTCTATGGTTTATGTCACTTCCAATTATGATAGAATTCTTATTTTCAGACAAAATGGCTGTGGCATGTGTAAGATACTGTGGTTTGTCGAGGTTAGTTTATTTTTCAGATTTCAGGGATAAACAAATGTGGGCATGTACACTGGGAACCCAGTCCAGATTTCATGAGGAGCCCCTTAGTCATCATGTAACTTGATCTGCTTGCAGACTGCAGAGCTTGAGCTTTGATTCAGAAATAACATTACTGAGCTCCTTTGTGCTCCTGTCATTCTCCTGTCATCCGTAGCAAAACTCCTCTCTACACTACCTGGAGTTCACAGGTCTGTTTGAAATGGTTTATGGCAACAGGGAAGGAAGGCCACAGCACATCTCTTATTACACTGTCATCCATTGCTGCCTGCTAGTTTGTCTCTTCCTCTACTGAAATGTGAGCTCCATCAGGATGAATCAGTCTCTGACCACTATACATGAAAAAAGAATAGACTTTCAGTACCAGAAGGGCAATTACAATCTATGTCAAATAATGTTGACTCCTACACATTTAATGTAGGTAAGTTCAAACAACCTAAAAAGCATAGCATAGTTGATGTAGCACAAGTATTTCACTGTCCCAAAGTAGCTGGTATATGGGTGGTTGGACTTTCTGCAGTTGTTGTTTGGTAAAGGTTGTTAAGATCCAAGTTCATTGCAGCAAAGTTAACTGATCCTCTCTCTGACATTTACATGTTTTTTCCTAAGTAATCCTCACAGGAGGCTTATCTGGGTTAAATAAGCCAGAGTTGTGCCCTGTCTCTCACTACTGTAATTCACTTTTTCCCTTTTTGGTACATGCCACCATCTAGGTTTTTCAATCTTTTAGCTTCTTTCAAAACAATAGTTAGGTGGTGGATCTCCAGTATGCGCATAGGGAAATTTTCACTACATGCTTTTGTTCTTCTTTTCTCATAATCAGGGTCTGGCTCTGAGCTCAGGGTCCTAGAGGTGGGTTTCTGTATTTCTTTTTCCAGATACCATCCAGGCTGACTTATCTAACTTGCAGATGAGACCAAGGAAAGGTTAAACTGTAAGTGTCAATGGATTTCCCAGAAAAACTGTGGATGCCCCATCCCCAGGAGTGTTCGAGGCCAGGTTGGATGGGGCTCTGAGCAACCTAGTGAAAGATGTCCCTGTCCATGGCAGTGAGATTGGAACTAGGAGACCTTTAAGGTCCCTTCCAGCCCAAGCTAGTCTATAATTTTTTTTTAATATGAGTGGGGAAAAAAAATTAATCATGGCATGCTTTTGCTGTGTGTGCTGTAGCATTCTCAGTGTTCTGGGTTAAATAGCATTATTGATTGCTTTTGTATAACAGCAGCATCTCTGGCTTCACTTTTGCAGAGGAAACTTCTCCACCACTGCTGATGCAGAGACAGTAGGTCCAACATTAGTCCAAGACTGATAGCCCAGAGCAAGTGGGACTTCAGAGAAACCAAAGCAGAGGAAGAAAGGTTGCATAGAGGAGACAAAGTGCTAATGTTTCTGTGATTAATAATCACCTACTGCCTGTTCCACTTTACCAAATGCTACTGAAAATAATGATGTACCTTCAGCATAATAAATTTCCCCCAGCTCATCTGAAAATCTCTTCATCTGGGTATTTTGGCTGTCTTCCACTTTGGCTGAGTAGAACTGTTCCGTCATCGTGAAACCTCTTGAGAATTTGAATTGAACAAGGCAAAAGGAAAAAACAAAAATCAGAAAGAGCAAATGGCAGCTTAGTTTGAAAAAGACTTCACGTAAGCAGAGAGGCCCAAGCTAGCCAAAGGTAAAATGCTACTGGGTCTAAAGTTTCTTTGTAAGATCTGGATGATCATTTTTTTTTCAGAAATATGCCTTACTTTTATAAAGAAAGGCTCTATAAAAATATTTGGGGTTTTCTCCTTACTAAATCAATCCCCTAAATCTCAGTTACTGGCTTTATATTTTCTTTTTAAATTCTCTCTCAATCAAAATGATGGCAGTTGAGTGTATGCATCAGAACCAGAGCTTCAATAGATGTATGTTACTGTAAATATTTCCCTTGAAACTGTAAATCTGTATTACTGAAAATCTGTATTACTGAATCTGCATATATTTTTCTACATTGTATCTTTATTTATCAAATTATTCAAGCCAGCATAAAATTCTAGATGCGTATTTAGTACAAGTTTAGTATTATCCTGATGGTTTTGAGTGAGGATGCTGCCATATTACATTATATTATGCTCCTTGTGGTATGCTATGTATGCAGAAAGAGGCAGCTGTATATGAAAATAAAAAGATCTAAGAATCTAAAGTCTGATCTAACTACATAAAGGGTGAGGGGAATCCAGGCACAGAGGAGCAAAGTGAGTGAGAAGTCCTTACTAGAGCCAGGTTCCTGCTTGCCTCTGTCCTTTTCCATCAATAACTTTGTTTTTTCTGCACCACCTTGGCCACGTACCAACTCGCCTGAAGAGCCTTTGGCCATTACCTGTGACTTCTTCAACCGGTTGATTCCCGCTGTCGACTTGCTGGCCTGTGCATGGAGGGAGTGAGGGAATATTTGGGCACCCTTAGGCTTGAAGTCACTGATGGGGTAAGAAAGCAGTCTGTCCACTGCCAGGGAGCTCAGTCCGTCCTTCCTTGCAGAGCGTGCCTTTCTCTGGCTGGTGGCAGCGGCTCAGTGCGACCCAGCAACACCCGGAGGAGGACTGGGCTTTGCATGCAGTCCCTCTCCTGAGGGGAGGGCTGCCTTTGAGTTCCCAGCGTGCAGCAGTGAAAGGATGCAGAAGATAAATGCAGCACTGCAGCCACCACAGCTCCTCCCTGCTGCTGCTGTGCCTGAGGGACAGCACAAGGCAGTGGGCCTGGGCAAAGGAGAGCACAGCTTCTATCTCCAAGATAGAAATCTGGTCACAGGTAACTTCCCTTTTTCCTTCTAGTGTGGCCACTACATTTGTCCATGCCTGGAGCAAGGTGAGCAAGGTGTGCTGATGAGAAGGTAAGTGCAGAACAGAGAGATGTAGCAAAAGAATGGCGCCTGTTCAGCTGAATTGTGCAGTGTGGTGGTGTTTTCAGTGCACATGAGGGGACAGCTGCTGGCCTGTGATGGCTTTTGTAGAGCACGATGTGTTGTGGAAACCATGATTTGGGGTTTTATGAATCTCCTAGCAGCGGGCCTGCTAGGATTCATTCCCAAGGGAAAACAAGAGAAATTTGGGTAAACTGTGTTCTGTTCAAGGACATTCTCCCTCTGGCCTGTCCGTGGGAGGAGGCTGCTTGGTTGTCAGCCCTTCTCACTTTTAGTATCATGTGGACAGAAGCATTCTGCCACAGGCAGAGACACAGAGCATTCTTGCAGGCAGAGGACATTCTTGTGCTAAAGCACTGATGGGAAGAAAGCAAATGTACGAGGATTGACTCTAAAGCCATGTAAGAAGCCTGTAACTGGAGCCATCATAAATAAGCTATCATAAGCCTTCTGAGATCTGGAGTCAGAGTCTTTATGCATGAGAGGAAAGAGCCAGGACAACTGGTGAACACCTCATGCCAATAGCAACAACCTCAATGTGTCTCAGCTCTTGAGATGGCTGTGGCATGAGTCGAGTTCATGTCAGCTGGGGAAGCAGGCAAATGCTAGCACACAGCTCCCTAACTACAGCGTCTGACCCATCCCAGGGGTGCTTGGGAAGCAGGCTGACCCCTACAATTTCCACTGACGGGGTGACAGAGCAGAGCTGAATGCTAGTTTGACCTAAATGATGAGTTTAGGGCTGTCCTGTCACGTGCAGAATAATTCACCTTTCAGTGTGTGAAGCATGAGGTGTCCGGGACTTTGCTGAATGACAGGTTAGAAACTGTCACACAAAGCATGAGAATTTGGGAAGAGGACAGGAAACCTAATTTGTCCTTATGAATGACTGGAAATGGTGCATAGGTCATTAGGGGCTGTTACTTACAGAGACCGTGTTTGCATTTTTTAAGAAGTGTTTTAATTGATAAACAAAATGAAGTACACTTTTCTCCGCTGGAGTAAATGGGGGGTTTATTAAATATGTAATACCCAAATTAATATCCTATGAAGGTGATAAACACTTGATGTGAAGATAAATGTTGAACAGGCCTCTCAGATACTCTTGTTTCATGGACAAATGCCAAGTTGTCATCAGTGGCAAAGTGGGATGTGGATAAATTAATATCTGGGAGTGAATGATAGCCCAGATGTGTTTAGAGGGAACAAATGTCCCACCCCAGTGTGCACTGAATGTAGCTTGAAATGTATTGCTAAGTCAGGCCATGAAGACCTTCCATTTCAGAGTGTAAAATCTCATTCTGAAGTTCATGAATACAAGCTGAATCTGCCTGGGACAAAAGATAGCAAAGTCTAACAAGTAACATGACCTGGATGGAGCCAGTCTGTGTCTGGATGATAGATGTCCTTGTCCAGTAGATCAGGGGCATATTGCACAAAACACATTACACTAAAATTATTTGTGCCTTTTGTGGATTTAGTTGCCTTCTTTATTAGAGACATGAAAGTGTTTTATTCAGGGATGCTTCTGGACAGGAGAAATGCAGCTGACACTGAATTTCTGTCCCTGAACCAGACTCAAGCTACTATTTGTTTTGACCAGTTGCATTAGAAAAACAAATCCAAGTGTGTCTGTTCACCTACACAGAGGAGCTTGTATGTTTGTGCCTGATGGTAAAACTGTCTTTCTTACTCAGGTTCCTGTGTGGCTTTTATATGCTATATTGCTATAGATAATAACAACCGAAAGGGCTACATACCTGCATACATACCATTGCAACCAAATTGTTCTAAAATAAACATATATATATATATATATATATATATATATATATAAAAACCCTGATCACTCAGTGTCATGTCACACTAATCTGTCCCAAGGGATCTATTAACGAAAACTTGAGTTACTCTCACCTTCTGGTGGCAGGTCGTAACAGGGGACAAGTACTCTTTCCTCAAGAACTAGTGCTGATCAGGCCTGAAAAACAGGACCTTTGGATAAATTGTATAACATAATTTTTGCTTTCAGAAGTTTGGCTGTTCCTTTTCCATCTTCATGTGTAAGACAAAGCGAGGTTTCAGGCTAGGAAGGAGCAGTGGACACTGAAGAAAGCCTTTTTGGGTCACTGTGCCACCATTGTCCAAGTCTCTTTCATTCACCTTATCTCCTCTGGTGACCTTGGTGCCATTTCTGGTCTCTGCCCATGACTGATCCCAAATTCTGGCATTTGGATGGACTTGCAAGTATGGATCTAGCTCAGCACAGTTTGCTTGGTCTGGTGTTAAAACAAGTTCTGTGGTTGGCTCCAGCCAGCTGCTTCCTGCTGAAAATGTCCTTTTATGAGGCTTTTATGAATTTTTGGCCAGCTGAGACATCTGTTGTTCAGAGGACAGGCCCTCAAGCCCACTGCTTCTAAAGTAAGGGAGTAAATAGTGACATGTCAGGGTCAAATTCAGCTAGAGTTTGTACGTGAGGAGGCTCCAGGGGAAAGGATAGCTTTGGTCTGTCAGGAGGGAACTCATTAAGCAGGAAGATATTCATGGATTTCTACAAGCCTGCAGGATAGCTGACTGGCCACAGCGGGAGGAAATTATGCTAATGATTGTTTTTTTCCTGTTGTCTGCAGGTGACCTTTGAAAGGTGTTATGCTTCTCAGAGGCCTGTTTCCTAGTGTTTCCTTTTTATTTTTTTGCCATATGACTGCTTTAATGTATGCATCACCTTTAACAGAGACTGTGGTTGCACTCTATGGTGCATTATAAATATCTCTTCTTAAATCTAGGAGGAATGTTAGTACCCACCTGACAAATTTCTGAATGTGTAAACAACCAAAACTTATTTTCTAATTTTAATACATCAAATCTAAACATTACTGGTTTTAAAATGTATTTTTGGTATCCTCTTTAAGGTTGTCAATTCGGTCCTGAGCACTACTTTATCTCCTCTTATACAAGAGGTATTTCTAGGAACTGATAACTCACTAGGGTTTTTTAAAAGTGTTGTGAGGCTTATTAAAATTATTTTTTCAGTTCTTTTGAAAACACCGGTAAAGTTTTCAGAGGGACAACTATGCTTTACAGTATGGTAGCATCCACTTGTATTGTCCTGTACTCTGCTGTACATAGACTGGAGTTAGATTTCAGTGCTGGTAATCATTCCATTGATATGTCATTTACAGAATAGAAATGCAATAAACTAAGACATTCTGTAGTTTAAAAACACCCAAATATTATGAAGCAACTAGTATGAAAAGTCAATGAGAAACTCAAATATACGCTTTCCTCAAAGTTTCTGTTGCAGTGGAGTCCAAGTTGCAAATTAATTCCTGAGGAGCCATCAGCAGTTTGCTTTGCATTCATGGTGGGTTACATGGTACCTTATGAATGGAGTAAAAAAATTCCTGTCAAACCACTGTGGCTTTGTCTGGAGTATCATCAGACTGGCAGAGCTCAGTAAATAGCCTGCCTATATCTTTGCAGTGCTGTTTGAATTACTGGATTTGATTTACACACCAGAGCAGGTTAGTCCTGATGATGCCCAGCTGCAAGAGGAGAATATGTGGAAAGTTTTGCTTTAAATATTACATGATTTGTTTTAACAATAAGTTGAATTTTAAATATAATTCCAAAGGAAAGATATGAGAATCTGTCTTGCTATCTATTTGAGGAGCTATTTTGCAGAGCTCCCACCATATTAGCTTTCTGTAGTCAAGAAACTCTTTATGAAGCTTTTTTTTTTTTTTGTTTCTATCAGTTTTCTTATTGATATTCAAAAGAATTATTGAGTCTTTCCAGTCTAGGGAGTGGTGCTCAGTTTGACTCCCTAAAGTATGCCTCTAATAGTAATCCACTTGTTATGGGCTGGCTTGTTTGGGTTTTTTTACTTTAAACATTTTTAAACCTTATGTATACAGTAGTGACTGGAAATAGCTCTTCCTTGAGAGCCTTGTTGTGTTTCACCACTACAGTTTTGGGATAGTGATCTTCAGTTTAAGAGCCAACATTTCCATTCTTGAGTGAGCAGAATCTGATTCTTCCTTGCTTTCAAAGTCATATGAATGTGAGGGCTGTTCCCTGCACAATTCTTGCTATTTCTACTGTTTCCCAAAAGAGAAACTCAGAAGTTGCCCTTATGCTGGCTATAGATAAGTTGTTTTACTGTCTGTGGTGATTAATGCAAGGAAAATGGAAAAAATGTGACTTCCCAAAGGTGGTGCTGCAAAACTTTCGCTTGTTTAACACCTTGATTCTCTCTCACTGTGGTTTTAATATCCAAACAGGATGGTGACTGAAATGCAGGTGTGACATGTGGTCTGACTTCCAGTGTTTTTTCTCTGTCTGGAGCTGCAGGCAAGACCTCACCCTACATTATATCTTGTCCTAGGGTTTAAGTAAATGGTGATTTTCCTGGTGTCCATTAAATGTCTCTCACCTGACTAGATTAGTTAGAAAAAAGTTTAGTTGTTTGGAAGAGATGTTAAATTCTTCAGAAGAAGAGATGTATGCATTTTGTATCCATAGAAATGAGCACAGAGGGGGAAGGTGTCATGGATTAGGAATGGTTTTCCCCAGTTCACTGCCTTCACTGAGACTCTCCAAACCATGTACTGCCCTGGAGAGGAGAATTGGAGGCACAACAGGTAAAGATTATGGGTTGAGATCACAGCAATTTACTGTTAACAGCAATGAGATTAGAAAAGAACAGTAACAGCTACAGTACTAAAGACAGAGGGTACAAGAAAATAAATTATTCACATGCAACCCACTCCCGACAATAGACAGTACCAGACATCTCCCTCCACCACGCTTATTGACCAGGAGGAATCACTCCTCCCTGGAAGAGAAAGGAAGCTGGGGTGATACAGAATAACCTCCAGGTCCTGGCCATGCCTCTCCCAGTATGCAAAAATTAGCCCTGTCCTGGTCAGAACCAGGACAGAAGGGTACTAATCCCAGTCTTCTGCCTCCACCAGTAAGGACATGTCAATTACTTTCATAAAGTCATTAAAACCCCTCTGATTCAGGCTGGATTTTTTGTCACTGTTTTTCTTGGAGGCTCTTACAGTAATTCACAGTGGCACACTCAGGAAAGACAAGAAGGAAAGTCAGGCAAGGAGGATAAGAAGGAGGGATGCCCAAGGCTTGCAGGAGCAGGTGAGATATGTGGAGTTCTCCTGTGGACCAGCTGAGGCTCTGGTGAGAGCATGTGAGTCAGAACCAAGTGAAGAGAAGGAAGGGCAGCAGCATGGGGGCACCACCTTACTGACCATGGGGTCAGACTGAGGGAGGGGACCTACTGACAAGCTTGGAGGGAGTCTGGGGAGGGCAGAGCCTGGTGTTCCTTGGGGCCATGAACCTCCCTGTCCCTGCTGGAGGGGCAGCATGTCAGGACACATGCAGGAGTATGTTTCTGGGTGGTGTCAGGGACAACTTCTTGATACAGGGCCTGGTTGGGCCATCCCATGGGATCACACTGATAGATCTGCTGTCCCTTTCAAGGAGACACCAGCAGGGGAGGTGGTGACCCATGGCAGCCTTAGCTATGGTGAGTGTGAAAGAGACAAGATGAAGATGCTGAGGGGAGGGAGGGAGGAGAATGGCAGAGCCTGAATGTGAGGCACCAGGTGAGCATCTTGTCCAGGACACAGGCAGCTGAGATCACACAAGAGCAGCTCTGAAGGGTGAAAGAGTTGAGGGGAACTGCCATGACTATATGGACCACATGAGAATGGTTCATCCTGATACCTGGGAAACCAAGCAGGTGTATCAGCAGCCCCCCTCGGCTAAGCCAAGAACTCATGAGAGAACTCCTCTGGAAAATGGCCACAGAAAGGAGACAGAAACAGGGCCAGAGAGGAGAGCATTAGAAATATCAGGCGGGCTTTCAAGGGCGGGGTTAGGAAAGCCAAACTCAGCTGGAACTGGAAAGGACGTCAAGGGCAAGACAAAGATCTTCATCCTCTGTGTAGGAGCAGTAGAAGGTCAAACAAGGAGCTGTGTGCTCCTTGGGAAGAGTGATTTTGTGGCAGTGGACACAGAGAAGACCAATGTCCCTAATGCCTTCTTTGCCTTTGTCTTCACCAACAAGTTCTTTCATCTTCTAATGCTTTGCAGAGCCCAGTACAAGAAAGACATGAAGCAACTGAACAAATTCAGCAGAAGCACTTGCCCTGTGTGGGGAGGCTGAGGAATCAGGTCTTATTCAGCCTTGAGAAGGGATGGCTTCAGGGGAGGCCCAACAGCAGCCAGCCAGGACCCAGCAAGGGGTTATCAAGAAGGCCGAGCCACCCACTTCCCTGTGGGGCTTTATGGGAGAATAAGAGACAGTGGGTGTAAGCTGTAACAGGAGAAAAGGTGGGATAGAAGGAAATACTACTCTGGGAACAGTCAAGAGCTGGTGCTGGTTGCCCACAGAGGCTGTGCAATTTTTGTCATTGAAGATTTTTCAGACCTGATGGCTTAAAGCCCTGAGCAACCTGGTCTGACCTCAGAGCTGACTCTGCAGCTTGGATTAGATGTCCTCCCATGGGTCCTTCCAGCTTGAATTGTTGTCTGTGATTCATTCCATGAATATTTTAAAACTACCTTGAACTTCTAGCTAAATTTGTTTCTGATCTATTTGTGTCCTTGAGTTCTTCTGTCGTCTTAGGCTTGTCCTTTGCCTAAAATAAATTTTATTCTGCAATGTATTAACTGAGAACAATAACATTCGCTCTCGACTTTTGTTAAGCAGAACAAGCCAGGCTCTTCTAATTCTGCACACACCCCTCCTCCCCTCCCCATAGTGACTGGAATAGAGTCTCTGCTCCTTTCTCATCCTAGTATCCTCTCTATGTGCCTGTTCTCATTTTAATTCATCTTCTGGCATGTAGGTGATTACAGCATTGCAATACTGCACTAATCCAAATACAAGGTCAATGAAAAAATGTTCATATCCTTCACTAGGCACAACACAATTCTATTATTTTTGACAACTGTATCCTGCCTATACTAATTCTGTTGTTGTTTATAATTTCCTGATCTGGTTTTCTACATATGGAAATACATAAATGCAGTCATATGCAAAATTATTGTGCCATAGAAATTAATGTTGAATTCTTCTACCATTAAAAAGGCTTTTGTGATATTTTCCATGAACAAGTCTCTTACAAGCAATTTTCATTTATCTTAGTTGGACCATTTTTTTCACTCAGAAGTTGTTAAGTGTTCTAGACTTAGGTGTCTTTCAAATATTTGTGCACTCTTAAATTACATATACTGATTCTTTCTGGTGAGTTTTGTTTTCCCCCAGTACCTTACTCGTTTGGATGAGAATCAAAAATATTTCTTTAAATAAAATGTTTTCATATAGTTCTTAATTTTGTTTTTAGGATCCTGTAAAAGACCACTTAAATATTCTTTAAATCTCAGAGATCACAAGTACCTAAAAGGTGTGAAAGGTAAGTATATTGATCACAGCATACTTTATTATGCTGGTATTGCAAGTGCTTTTTGAGATACTAACTGTGATCTCAATTTGGTCAAGTGGAGCTGTGGTCCTTCTGGGAAAGCAGCCTTCATTTAAATAGTAATTAAGAACAAGTATTTCCCAGTGATAGAGCAGGTTTCCCAAGTCATAGTTTCATCTTTTATTTCTCCCCAAATTCCTCCTTTGGGAAATTGTTTAAAGATAACCTACAAGGGAATGCTCATAGTTTCTCAAGGAGAGTGCCTGTTGTATACTGGTAATTTGCCATGCAGGAGATAAACTGGGTTTTTTGAGATAGCATTTTGTTGCTCATGGCTTATGTACTGCTTTTCACATGAATTGGTTAGAGAGCAGTAGGGCATCTGTAGATTTAGTAAATGTAACTTTGAGCTTCTGAGACTGCAACACAGAATGCTGGGCCCTGTGTAGAGTTCATTAGATAAATGTTTATGAATATACAAGGAACTTTTAAGCACCAATGCTTAAATTATTTCTATCTCCCTTCCAAATGTAGTTACAGAGACATCCTGTGTCTGATCTTGGCACGTAAGCCTCTTATAAAAGGAAGGCATGCACTGATTTCAGCACCATCCTGTTGATTTGCGAGAGGGAATTTTCCAGCCTCAGCACTCCATCTCCTGCACAAAATAAAATTTTTCAGCCACTGGATAATTTTATTTTGAAACAGAAAAATGTTTATCTGTGTACTGGGTAGACGTGCCCAGGGGGCAGGTGGGGATGGGAGCTGCAGAGGTGACCTCTTGTGAGGAGAGGCTGGGACTGCTCCATGCCAAACACAGTCTGTCCCAAGGAAAGATTGCCCTGTGATCCTGGAGAGGTCCTGGTGGAGCAGGTACTTCCCTGCAAACCATGGAGAGACCATGGTGCAGCCAACATCCAAGCTGCAGCCCCTGGCAGACATGTCTCGAAGGAACAGTAGCCCATGGAGAGCCCACGCTGGACCAGATTTATACTGAAAGACTGAAACTCATGGAGAAGCCCAAGGCTGGAGCAGTGTGAGGAGGAGAAAGGAGCAGCAGACAGGAACTGTTATAGACTGACTGGAGACCCCCATTCCTCATCCCACTGCACTGCCCAATGGGGAGAAGGTAGAAGAGTTGGGAGTGAAGAGTTGAAGCTGAGCCTGAGGAGGGGTAGCTGGTTAGTGATGCCCTTGTCTTTGTCTTAACCCACAAGATTTTTCATGCTATATTCCCTCTCTCTTCTGTTGAGAAGGGTGATAGAGAAGCCGGGTGGGGATCTGACAGCCACACAAGGTCAACCCAACACTCCATCCCTGACCCAGTTCTCTTCAACATCTTCATTCATGACTTGGACACAGGACTCAAAGGAACACTAAATATGTTTGCTGATGACACTAAATTGGGAGGAGATGTTGATCCCTGCCCTCGGGAGCAGGGAGACCCTGCAGAGACCTTGACAAATTAGAGAGATGGTCAACCATCAACATATGAAGTTCAACATGATCAAGTGCTGGATACTGCACTTTAGGTGGGGCAACCCTGGATGTGATTATAGACCAGGGAATGAGATGCTGGAGAGCAGTGCTGCAGAAAGGGCCCTGGGGGTCCTGGTCTGTGGCAAGTTGAAGATGAGCCAGCAGTGCCCTGGCAGCCAGGAGGGCCAACCCTGTCCTGGGGTGCATCAGGCACAGCATCACCAGCCGGGCAAGGGAGGGGATTGTCCTGCTCTGCTCTGAGCTGGGGCGGCCTCACCTCCAGTGCTAGGGGCAGGTTTGGGTGCCACAATGTAAGAAAGACATTAAACTATTAAAGAGCATCCAAAGGAGGCCCAAAGAAGGGCCACAAGGATGGGGAAGCAGAGAGGCAGTGTGTTGGTTAAGGTGGTGGTTACTGCAATTGTATTGAATAGTAGGGCACCTGAGATTATGTAAATGCTATGGAATAAAGGGTGGAATGTGCTGGGTTTGGCTGGAGTAGAATTAAATGCCTTCACAGTGGCTGGTACAGTCTGTGTTTTGGATTTATGCTGAGCACAGGGTTGATAATAGATGTTGATAGAGATGTTTTTGTTATGGCTAAACAAGGCTCACACAGAGCCAAGACCTCTTCTGCTTCCCATACTGCCCTGCTGGTGAGGAGGGTGAGGGTTGTTAGGAGCCTGGGAGGAGACACAGCTGGGACAGGTGACCCAAACTGCCCAAAGAGATATTCCAGACCATGTGACATCATGTGCAGTATATAAAGTGAGGGGAAGAAGGATGAAAGGGAGGGACGTTTGGAGTGATGACTTTCATCTTTCCAATTAACCACTACATATGATGAGGCCCAGCTCTCCTGGAGATGGCTGAACATCTGCCTGCCCATGGGAAGTGGTGAATGAATTCCCTGCTTAAATTTGTTTGTGCATGTGGCTTTTGCTTTCCCTCGTGAACTGTCTTTATCTCAACCCATGAGTTTTCTGGCTTTTACCCTTCTGATTCTCTCCCATGTCCCACTGGCGGGGGACTGAACGAGTGGCTGCCTGGCTGGGGCGAAACCATGACAGACGGGTACTGCTTCACTCTCATGACCAGTGACAGGATTCGAGGAAATGGTCTGAAGCTGTCAGGAGAGGTTTAGACTGAGTATTGGGAAAAGATTTTTCACCACAGGTGACCAACTCTCATGAACAGGCTCCCCGGGGAAGTGGTCACAGCACCAGCCTGACAGAGTTCAAGAAGAGTTTGGACAAAGCTCTCAGGCACACGGTGTGACTCTTGGGGTGTCCTGTGTAGGGTTTGGGGTTGGACTGGATGCTCCTGATGGGTCCCTTCCAAATCAGTATATTCTGTGATTCTACAAAACTGTTTTGAGTAAGCTAGTGCTCTCAGAGTAATTTCAGCCTTACTTTTCTATCTCAATCTTCAACAGGCTTATTATTAAATTGAAAATTATTTCCATTTCCATTACCACTTGATTAAATTCTATTAGAAGTTTTGCCATTAAACAGAAACAAGAGAAGCAAACTTCACAGCATTGATCTGTCATGATATTGGCCCATTTTTAATGTGATGGTTTGTTCTCTGGCAAAATTAATGTTCTGTATTATTTATACTTCAGTTGCTATCAGGATTTATTATTATTCTAGAAGCTGCAATGCACATTTCTTTTTTTTTTCTTTTTTTTTTTTTTTTTTTTTTTCTTTTTTTTTTTTTAAAGGGATGTCAATGACCTATGATTAGCATGGTACTAAAAATTCACAGGTTGCTAATTCCAGCAGCACTGCTCAGAAGGTAACGTCACTTCTGTGCACAGGCACAGCACCAGCACTGCAGGTCTTACGAGATTCGAGAGGCAGTACAAGACTCTTCCCCTGTCTGTGTCATACTTGTGTCTGGTATCTTGCACGGACGTCTGGGAGAGCTAAAAGAAAAGACTTCCCATCTTCCTTTAGGTTTTGCAGAACACCCACTGGACTTCCTGCTTAAATGCAAAGGACAATACATCCCTCATTTACTATAACACACCTGAACTGAGCTATAAACGACAGCAAAATAAAGACAGAAAAGGAAGAATATTTGACTTGTGTCAACATTCTTTTCTTTTTGGAAGAATGTTGTCCAGTTTAATCCTCATGAAAGTGGAAAAAAATAACAGTAGTGGATTAAAGCCAGACTTTAAGAAAATACATTTAAATATATCTTTTTACTTAAAAATGAGTTTCCTCATCATTCAAAGACCTAAGAGTTAAGCTATGTTACATACACCTCAGGTACAAATTGAGAAAAGATTCAATAAATCAGACTATATAAAAAGCAAGAGACTTTTTTTCCCCAGAAAAATGTATTTGTGTTTTATCTGATCATATAAAAAACATTAAATTTAAAAAAAAGAAGTGTATATATTTTTTCAAGTGTTAATGGTTTCACCATTCATCATAACTACATTCCAAAGTCCTGTAACACCAGGGCACGTTATCCTTATCTGTGTAGCACAGTGAGCACAATCTTTACACTGAGGTCACTCTCATCACTACTTCCCCCGAGCAGTTATCCTCTGATGAATCCTCCTGAGGTCTCATGCGGTTGAACAGGTGTAACAACACATAGCCACACTGAAATCTCGGTGAGGTTAACTGTGTTGGATGAACTAAACTTCTGTTTCTGAATGCAGTCAGTGGCAGCCACAATGTCCTCCCTGCTGCGGATTCTCCTCGATTGCTCTCTTCTATGTCCGTGGCTTTATCATAATTTAACACATCCCAGTGTAGATTCACAGCCCTCCAGCGCTTAAACACTCGATAAACAGATGCACCTTCATGGACTATCAGTCCTGAAAGTAAGAGGGAGAAAAGAGCGTTTATACAAAATGTCAATGGATACCATTTTGAGAGCAAATAAAGATTTAACACATTTTAATGACTCTGGCAATTTCCAGATGCAATTAAATTACTCATTAATAATTCAAACAAGCTGTACATGTGCAATTTAACTGGTTATTTGTTTGTTTGGCAGGCAGGAACATGCAGAGGAAATAAAGTTGTTCTGAATGAAAGCTCAACATAACCAATACTGGAATAATCTGAGCATGCCTAACTAAATAAATTATTCAGATTTAAGTAAACCAATGCAAAACTGGCAGATTTGGATATTGACTGTTTATGCTAGTGCTGCCCTTTCTCATGGTAAGTACTATTTATTTACTGAGATTTGTACTGGTTTAAGTAGACCTTTAAATAGGGTAGACCTTCTGTAATGAACAGGATAGTTCTAAATTTGTTTGAGTGTTTTGTAGAATTCAGTACAGATACCGACGAATTTAACCGCTTTCATATTCCCAGTTCAATTTAGGAGCACAGAAGATAGTCTGCCTGGGGAGGTGGTGGAGTCACCATCCCTGGATGTGTTTAAAAAGAGACTGGATGTGCCACTCAGTGCCATGATCTAGTTGGGGTGTTAGGGCACGAGTTGGACTTGATGATCTTGAAGGTCTCCTCCAACCTAGACATTCTGTGATTCTGTGAAGATATATGAAACAACTGTAAATATAATGACTTTACTGTTTTGCTTCTTTAGAACAATAAGAAATTAAATGTTATTATTAACTACAATGAGCATGGTAAGGATGATAGGCTTTCTTCTTTCTCTTCAGTATTCAATAGGAAAAAGTTACAAATGATCTTTTTCTTGAGACCCAGAAATCTTTTAAAAGGTCCTTCAAGGAAAATACAGAATTTCTGGAGTCCTCAAGAGACCAATCTGCTTATGAATTTCCATGTAGCCAACATTTTTGCCTATTGTATGCATTCAAGCAACTTATTTAAAGGGATGAAGCTCCTAACTATTTGTATGTATGTATATTTTTATACTCACACTCTTTATATGTGAGTATTTCAAATATGGATCTACGGGAGACACATGGGGCTTCTGCCTTCTTACTAGTTTTTTCTTTAGCCAGCCTGGTTGAGGACACTTGCACTGTTCTGAGCAACACCACCTGTTTTCTCTGGCTCCCTTCTTTGGGAAGAGAGCAATCTGCCTAGCCAAAAACATTTATAAATCTTTTGTCCAGTGTGCTCCTTGCCTAAAATTTTCCTATATGTGGCCACATCTATAATGTGATCTCTGGTGTCCCTTTAGCCCAAGAGATTGTTTATCACCTGTTTCTACACAAGGAAATTGTGATTTAAGTGTCTGTGGTCCTTTAGCATGATTAACTGATACCAGAAAGGAGATGCTCACAGGAAGATGACACAAGCAGAAAGGGTGGTAAAAATATTTACATGAAAGCAAACCTCACATTCAAGTGCAATGATTTGCAGATAGCAGCGCCTACTCTAACACATTTTTAAAGATCATTACACTGAAAGATGGAGAAACACAAAGATTTCTTTCAGAAGGACATCATAGTGAATGCAGCATCTCTGTAAGGCTTTCAAGTTGCCTAGAATTCATTGAAGCATCCAATACAGCAAAAGTAGCACAAAACAAACAATGAAATAGTAAATATTCTAAATGTATTTTGTAACAGCAAAGGATTTTAGTGGAATTTTTTTCTTGATTGCAAGATTTCTATCTTTATCTTCTCAGATATAAAGTAACCTGTCTTTAAAATTTATCAAAATAATAATAATAATAATAATAATAATAATAATAATAATAATAATAATAATAATAATGTCAATACATAAATGTACCTTCAAGACTGGCTTGATTGTACAAAAATGAATAAATGTATTTGATCCCATTCAGAATCTACAAACCAAATTAGCCATGGTTTTACTGCTGTGACAAAGATTCACCCTTTTGTGTTCTTTTGGATTTCCTATAAAGTTGATAAAGGAGATGAGAATAATCTTCCTCAACCTGTTCTTGGAAGACAGCAGTATTTGGTCCAACTTCTCTCAAGTCTGTGATGAAGTAAATTTAAAAAAATCTATTTACTCCAAAGTAAATGTACATGTCTGCACTCTGTGGATGCTGACAGTCTGGTCTCAGAGAAAAGTCAGATAACCTTTCCCGGGCATTGTTCTGGGGGAGCTTGAGAAAGCTCAGAGAAAGAATTAAAATAATCCTTAATCTTTGCAGCTGGTGTTTTGAACTTGTTGTTTACGTGTAAGATGTGTACAAGAAGGGTGTTGTTCCTAAATAGCCAATGACGTGAGGGACCAGTCAGGTCCGGCTTTCTCAGAACTGTCTACAAAATAATGTGATCTCTAATAAACTTTGCATTTTGCCTTCTGAGAAGCTTGGAGTTGTGTCCCTTCATTCAGCCATTCCTAATACAACAGTGACATGCACTCCACTAGAACCTGAACAACATATTTCAGAATAGAGAAGGAAGTATTTGAGAAAGGATCATTGAGGTACATGACGTACATTTAAACAGTCAAAATATCTTTCCAAAATTACAACAGAAGAAGTTGTAGGATGACTTCTTTCAAGGAGCTCTTTTTCACTGTCTTGGGGCTTTCAGGATTTATTGAAATTATGTTTTCAAAGTTTTTAAACATTGGCAAGGATGAGAAATTTTCTTTATAGTGGAAGCTGTCAGTCACATATACTTTAAAAGAGCTACAAAAGAAAGGATCAAATATTACAAGTCTTGGCATAAAGTTGTCAGATTTGGCAGTGCTGAAGGAGAAAAGCAGCACTTTCATAATTCCTCTCATAAAAAGATTTAGCTCCCTTCTTCATAGAGCTATAGATATAGAAAAATACCTAGGTATATGAGGCAAAAGAACTGGGAGTGGGGGAAAGTTCTTGGCACCAACAGTTCCAAGACCACAAACAAGAGGAACTCCAGTTAAATTTTAAGTGCTAGAGATTTTCCAGGTCCAGAGGAGTTCTGATGCTCAAAATAAAAGTAGTTAGTCACTGAAGTGGAGCTATACGAAAATGGAAAATAATTGCTTCTCTTAAGGGTTTCATAGCAATGAATGTAGTTATGAGAGAGAAAACAAGAACAAATCCCTGAAGAATGCTGATTTGTTCCAAACACTATGATTTCAACAGCACAGAGGACACAGCTGAACACTTGTAGGGGAAAAATATTTGTTTGACTCAGATGATCCCAAGAAGTATTACAATTCACTACTGTTGGCTGTTCAGATGTTCTGTTCAATTAATATTTACAAGGAACAGAGTTTTTGGATGATGGACCCATCTAAACGTTGTATAGTCCTAAGAAGACTTTACCTTTAGGTTTTATCTCTAAAACGGAGGGATTGCAGTGGAATCACCCAACAGGATTATGAAGAATCTTTCTTTTCTTTTCTTTTCTTATCTTTTTGCCAAGTACTATTCTATTCTTTCACTGTATTCAAAGGTTTTCTTACCCTGACTCACAAGATACTTGACATTTTTTTACTACTGAATGTCTTTACAGGCAGTCAACTTGTATTATTTATATTTGGTAGTATTAGGTTGCAACTTTATTTTATTTATCATACTAATCTTATAGGTAATCATTTACGAATGGTCCTCCCAGTCATCACAAGATTTTATCCAGGGATAAAAGATAATTTTCAGAAACAGACTTTACCTCTGGACAAAATGTCATGTCTTAAAACTATTCTAGGGCTCACAGATATTTAAAAAAAAGGGGAATCAAAAAAAAAGACTTTCTGAGTAAAGACATATAAAGTGCAGCTAGATGTGTTCATTTTAAGCAACTTCAGCCTGTTCCTTTTTACAACCAAGGAGTTACAGGAATGTTGCAAGGCATCAAGTTCCTTAGCAGGGAAGAAAGAGGCTTTTCAGAGGGCAATTCACACCTCGCTCTGGCTCCCAACTCTTACTCCTTTGCCACAGTACTACTGGCACCAGTCATGTGTCTAGTGCAATGTAACAACTGCTCTTCACTGCTGGAAAAGGAGCAGCACTGTTGTTCTGGGACTGCAAGTCAGCTGTTATTATTTGTGAGAAGTTTTGTTCATGTTAGAACCATTTATGACCAGTAGTTATAACTATTTTCCTATTTTCCAGTGAAAAATATATAAAATTCTACTACTTTTCTGTTATGCAAAATAATTGCTAGGTTTAAAAAGTAAAATGTCAAAGACTTGATATATTGTCCTTCAGTGGATAGATAAGGGATTTATATTATTTATTCCTTTCATGAACTCATTCCCTTTGGTAATCCCTACATGGATAGTCTGATCCTAGCACTATCACTGGAATAGCTCTGGGTTTCAAAGGCTGTAGTTCTGCTAGATCAGGGTGTTCAATGTTTGCTTTAGGAAAACTTCTACCAATAGCAAATTTCGAAGAGAACAGCTTTACGCTCAGCAGAAAAGTACAAGGTAATGACTTGTAGGGCTAAAACCAACACTAGTAAGTAAAAATGATCCTATTTGTCAGGAAGAATTCTGGGAAAATTCAGACTACAAGAAAGAGAGCAGTGGATACCAATAAAACATGTACACTAGAATGAACAGAACATATTCTGGTGATCTATAATCTTTGGGATTTTTCTTTTGTTAAAATGTAAAATCGAAGTAAAATACAAGTTAGGTGTAATTTACTTAAGAAAGTGACTGGTGTGCTATGTATGCTATAGAAGTCAATCATTGAGTAAATGAATTGTTATGTGCACATTTTCAAAGATGTCATAAAAATATGTCAGTACCTTTAGGCAAACTGCTTTTAAAAATTATAGCAAAACATTTCAAAAAGTGCTTCACACTTTTTGTATGAAGATATCTACACTTCACAAGCAACCAAAAATATTTGTATTGTTTCTGCAAAGGTGTAGGGAGGCATATCTGAAAGCAGGTGGAATAAATCTTGGTCATACCACCAGTATCTCAAGCATTATCTTGAAATACGTGGTGCACAGGAAAACCTGTATGTCTGCATAATTTTTTCATTGAAATAAAGAGAGATTACAGTGGGAGTAGAGGTATTCACTCACTGTAAATCCTGTTCAAAACTAAGAGAATGTCATGGATGACTGAACACAAATGAAAGGAGAGGAGATCCTAAGTGAGACCTGTAGTTGGTTGTAAGCATTACAAGCTCATGATAGAACAGATTATACACAATAATGGTAAAATCATAAATTAATGCCTTGGGAAGTCATCAGCATAATGGAAAGTGTTTGGAGTTTTTAAAAATAATTTATAAGTAATAATTACATATATCTATTAGAGAATTTTGTTTGTAAATTTTAAATTAAAATTAGCAAAACCCCCTCACTTTATCATGAAAGAAAAAGTTGAAATTGAATAAGGTTGACTATATTAATGAATACTTTTAAGAGTTACAAGAAGTCCTGATCTTATAAGCTAATAGTATGCAAATTACTTGAAGTTATATGCAGAATAAGTGGGTCTGAATTAATCTGGATTATCAAAATTCCTCAATTACCAAACTTCCTTTATATAGCTTTCTGAATTTCCAGATACAGTCTAGTAAATTCCTAAGTCATATCTGCAGTGAATTTTGTAACTAAACTACAGCGTTCAAATATATTTAAATGTAGTCACTTCCACATTTAAATTTTCATGTATTATTTATGATAGTTCTATAAAGTATGCATTTATTAAATGACAGGCAAGTCAGTTTATCTGCGTGTTTGCTTTGCTCCTGCAGGGTGTAGCTGAGCCAGAAGCCCCATGTGAGGTACACGTTTGTTCAGCAGCTTCCACTTGAGTGGTGGCTTGAGCCTGGCTGGCTTGAAAGGCAGCTAAAGAATGGCATGCACCAATCTGTGGAAGGTCACCTTCCAAATATTTCCTTCTTTGGATAAATACAGTAATATTTCTGATCACACACAGATGTTCTTGGCTGATTTTGAGTTTAATCTGGTTTAGGTGTTTCAACAGTAAAACAAATGGGAAAAATTAAAATAATTTGAAGTAACTGGTTATTTCAACTAGCTGATACATATCGAAGTATTTTTTTTACTGGGGAAAAACACCCAAACAAACCAGAATTCCATGTAAATAAAATGCTTGGAATGCCTGAAGCACATTTTATCTTCCTTTAGTGTATTTTTAAACAAAAGCAAAGCCCTCAGTACTGAGTGTTAAGCTGGAAGAGGTGATGTTCAGAAATCAGCCGCTAAGAGGACCCGTAGCTGAGTCCTTTTATTAATTTAAAAGATGAGCACTTGTCCAAAGTATGAGATTCTGCTCACTTTTCTGTCTGAGATTTGGGTTCACAGAAGAAAGCTTGTGTTACAAAATATTCCAGAGCAGGCTTCTCTAACAAAAATTACAAAATGAACAGAACTGCTGATGTAGCTGAAATATAAATACTTTTACAGTAATGGGATGGTTTCAATAAAAGATGATGTGGCTTTACAGTTGAAGCAAAACCCTTGATATTAGGGATCACTCTGTTTCTTACGAAGCAGAATTCAGCACTGTCCTAATTCCCATATATAAGATTCAGATAGCATTTATCTCTCAGAAATGTCAATGCAAACATCAGATGGCGTTTGACTTCTGGATTTCCTTCCAATTAAAATTCTGTGAATATGGTTTAATGTAAATCATTATTACTAATGATGTAAATTTAATTCTCTAAATTATATAATTATGTAATATTTAATGTAAATTTTCTCTCCAAATAATCATAAATATTCTAACAATCAAATCAGGTTGTTTTACCAAATACTAAAGGGATTTCTATTTAAGTATTCCCAGGTCCAGAGTATTTTCAGAAATTTCAAAAATGGTCAGCACAGTGTTGCAGTAAAATGTATTTTCCTTTACAAGATTTCAGCTAAATGACTTGGGGCTTTTTAATAGTAAAGCAAGTTACTATAGTTAGCACTGTGTGAGTGTTTCATAATTGTTTATGATGTGCAAAGAACTCATGCCTGCCTTCTCTGTTCTCCTCCATTTCTAGCACAGTGACCTATATAAATCTGTGCAACCTAATTTTGGGTGTGCAGTTTGATGACCTCTTCAGGGGCTTCTTCTGTGCTTTGTGATGGTACAATCTAATTCAAATTGGCATCAAAAGACAACAGTGTGTAATTTTACAAATTATTTTAATAATGTCTTTCATATTTTCATCTATTTAACTCCCTGAACTTTGCTAGTCATTTTATCAAGAAATTTCAACTGATCCTGTTCTCACCCCTAAGATTTCAGGAATACACTGATGAATCTGAGAGTAAAGCTTCTTTGATTCTTTTCTCTCTGCAGTATTTGCAACACTGTAAAAAGCAGCATTTGCCAAAGGTATCAGCTGAGAATAAATCTGCAAAGAACTGGAGTGATCAATTAGAGTGACCAATTAGAAAAATAGAAATAGTCACAGTCTTAAACCACAGTCTGTGCTGTTTAAAGATTTTGAGCTTACCTATGCATACTAGATCCATAAAACCATACATTCCATAGCAGATTTGAAAAAGGATGTCCTTTCTTTGCCATACTGCATAAGGGCTGAAGGCTGACCATAGAAGCCAAGTCACACTTGCTACTAAGAACAGAGATCCTAGGATTACAGCAACCATCTGCACTTTCTCAACCAGTGTTATAGTAATGCTTTGCCACTAAAAGAGAAACAAAGTTGTATAAGATAAAAATGTTATTGTCCGTGGTTGCACATTCAACTCCATCTTTTTTCCTGAAATCAGAAATTATTTTAATATTTACACATATCTTCATAGATATTTACTAATATCCTTGATACTGACATTTTATATATCTTTTTTCCTATTTCACTTTTAAAGTGAAGCTAATAGTTGCTTCCCCATTTCTTCCAGTGTCACTATCAATATGATCTAGCTGTGAACTTCCAAAGAGTTAGTAGTTTTACTTCTGTTTTGAATATGTAGGCAAAAAAAATTAAGTCTTAGGAATGGAACTCTGTCTTTCATCTTTGGAGGGCAATGAACAGAATAAAAAAGGAAGAAGACTTTTTCAAATATATGTTATGTTAGTGTGACAGGTTTCCTTTCCATCCCTCCCTCCTGAAGTGTGAAGCCATTTTCCGCTTTCAGGCTTCTTATCAAAGAAGTTCCAGACATACCAAGGGAGTTGGTTTCTCTGCATAAACCAGTGTTAACAGCACAAAAAGACTCCTGCAACCTAGTGTGGAAGCAACAGGAAATCTCAGGAGGAACCCTGAATATAGATAGCACAAACATTTCTTTTCAGAGCACCCCGCTTATGTCCATCTTTCCAGGGAAGGCTGTATCTTCCATATGTGACGTGACTCTGGTTTATGGTGGGACAAGATTTAAATATAAGAGAGTGTGTGTACTGACTTCTGTCAAGGTAAGAGAAATACAATTCTGTTATAAGAGTCACAAAAACAAAACACAGCATAAGTAACTAATTGTTCTAGATTACCCGTAACATATACAGCTTTTCTTGGACATAATTACTTTGGTAGACTCCCCACTCTAGCCCCATCCCTCCTTCCAGGGCTGGTGTGAAGACTTTGTAGACAGTCATCTTTCCTGTTCCTAATTTTGGATGTACCTGCCTCCTTCTATAGCTGCAATAGGGAACAAGTGGAGAAAGCTATTGCAATAAGGGTTTTCTTGCCTCTTTTCCCATCTGGCAATAATTATTCCTTTTTCCTATTACTTTACTAAAGCCTTTTCATTTTTACAGCTGTTGAGTAGTACCCAGTACCATATAATCAGAGGATAAAATAATAATTCAGGTTGCAAGGGGCTGTGGGAGCCCTCTAGTTTAACTTCCTGCTCAAAACATGATAAGGGATGAGATCAGACCAGGTTGCTCAGGGGTTTATTCTGTAACACCTTGAAAACTTCCAAGTATGGAGGCTGTTCAGCCTCTCTGTGCAACCTGCTCCATTTCTTGATTGCACTCAGGTTGAAAAAATTTTTCTTCAAAAACATTTTTTTTATATTCATTCCGATCCTCTTTTGTCCCACTTACACTCTTCCTCCCATCAAGTACCACCATGAAGAGCCTGGGTGAGCAATGGGTCCTCTATCCCTTTTTTCTCTTTCAGCTTTTCCCATTAACTTTTCTACTGTAGCCTAATATGCACAATTGGTGCTGCATTCCTTCTCTTCTTGCAACCTTCTGAATATAACAGTACAAAAAGATAGATGTATAACAATTTGTAAATTGTCTATCTTGAAATACTGTCCTTTTATAATGAGCTCATGAAATGCATACTAGCTTTTTCATGGAACTTGAGGGTTTGGAATGGGCCTATTCATGCTAAATATTACCTTTTTACGGTAAAACAACAATGGATACTCATTTCCTTTGTTAAATCTTTTTATAAAGGTCAAAGAAGGTCATTAACAAGTGATGCATGACAGAATGGTGTGAGCTTTTCATTACTCAGTATACAGGATTGGAAGTTCAGGACTGAAATGCACGGAACATTCTTTAGACTCCATAGGGTAATGTTAAACAAAATTATTTTTCATTTCTCAGCTGAAGCTACATAGTGTGACTTGGCAGAAGACTGTCAAAAATGCTGTTAGTTATGTACGTCTATCTTCTTTCTTTATCAGTGTGAGACAGAACTGTATTAAATTTCTTTGGAATGCCTGAAATCAAAGTCCATTTACATGAAGTAAAGCCATAACTGTCACAAAATATTACACTGTCAAATTCACAGAAGAAGCTGGCAATAAATTGAAAATACTTATATAAATGAAGTAAACAGCAGATCTGTCACAGTGCAATTTCGGCAATGTTCCTAAACTCACTTCAGTTTATTTTGATTGTCTTTTCTTTTTTTTTTTAACTTAGATTGTTCATACTTAGTCTGCAAAGAGAGTAATGACCAAAAGGAAAAGCAATCCAAACATTTGGGATAAATAATGTAGCATGCAGTCTAGACACAAAGCTTATCCCCTATTCTGGTGTTGCCTGAAAACCAGTGTCTCTTCCTCAGTGTCAACCACTCCTACCACCCATTTCATGAGGGCTTTTTGTTGGGTTTCCCACATCTTTATTTCTAGAAAAACTCGACCTTGAAAAGTTCTAAGAAACATAGTTATGATCCTCACCTCTTCCTAGTCTCTTCTAAAGAATGTGTTCTCATTATTTTGCTCTTCTCCTGATCAGTCAAGAATGCAAGCAATTGAATCTCTCAGCCTCAATAAAGTCAGTAATTCCAAAGATCCAGCATATTAGCACGCTATCAAATTACTACAATTACCAAGAAAAAACACAAGCATAGGTTGTTGTTCCTAACTTTTTCTGCCTTTAAAAATCAAAGAACAGTTCCAAAAAAACCCCCAAACCAACAAACCAAAAACCCCATCAGAATAAAAACAGGAACCCCAAAATAACGTTGGATATTTTCTTCTATTACCCAACTACTTTAACCTTTGTGGTATCCACTGTCTTTGTTCTATGAAAGAAATTTTAGTTCTTCATCTGTATGAAGGTCAGCAATAATCAAGAAATTAAAAAATTTTAGGAAATTTTCCTCCTTATTACTATAAAGTGTAAGTTAAGCTAACTGATGATATTCCACAGTAGATGGGCGAGGAAGGACAGTGTGTGTAAGACGGAAGACGTTTTAGTGGCCTAGAAAATGTATGTGAAACCACTAACTTGCCTCCTTGTGGTCGGTGGACTGCCATAGGAATCCAGCACTGTAGGAGTGACGGGGTGGGCTGGATTGGTGTTCAGCTCTAACATGTGATGGGCTTGGGGACCTCATCTTCTGTCTATGTTGGTCCTTAGTGCTAATGGCAAGAAGACTGTGGATGTTCCTGATGGTTAACTTACCCCAAATGAAATTTCCTCCTCCTTGCCCCTCTCCAATAAGTTTTGATTTATAACAGTCTGAGATTGCCTCTTGGGAAATGAGTGTCTTGATTTTTTTCCCCACAAATTTGACTGAGTTTGGGTAGAAATTATATAAAAGCGAGCAGATGTTACTGGGACAGGTATATTTTTCACATAATGAAGGTGGTATTCTGTAGTTATGATGTTATTCACATGTGGATAGGCCTGGAATGTTCAGTCCTTTCTTAAACATGGCCAGCATTAGCCACTAGACAATGAGATGAGCTGCACAGGACTGCATTGTTTGGTTGCTTTGCATTTCATTACAAGGCTTGTGAAGAGGAACTGGAGTTGGGGTCGCACCATTTGCTTGTGCCTGAAGTCTGACTCACAGCATGGCTAACACGTGTGAGAGTACAACTGAAAGAAACCCAGGAAAATAAAGCTCTTTCTAAGAGTGAGATTCTTTTTATAGTGTCAAAAGTCAGTTTCTTTGATTTCTCACAGTCATTTTCCTTATTGTATTCACTGTTATGTTATAATCACTTCACCTTTTAACGGCTTACGAGGTCACAAAATAATAAAAATAATTCAGTGATAGTTAATGTTGAGAAACTGCATTCTGAATATAACAGACTGACTTATTTGACATTTAACATTAACAGACTGAAACATTTAACACTGAATTATTAACATTATTTAACATTTACATTCAATTGTAAATTAAATGACCACATTATTGGTGTGTCATAATTTAAAGCCATTATTTCCACTAGTGTCTTCCTCATTTTCTTCATATAACTTGCCTCCAAAGTTTTGATCATTCATTATTATAAATAATATTATGGCTTTCTAATTTTTTTTTGCTATTTGCTGACTATACATTACACAATCAGTAACAGTTATTTTAGCTAAGTATTTTGCCAAGTTAGGAAAGATCTAGACAGGATTTTAGTGTCAGCTTCTGTAAAGTACATGACCCTAAAAAATAAATATTATGAGAAAGATTGTAATTTTTGCTCAATAACTAGAAATGGAAAGAAAATGTGAAATATTTTGTATCTAGATAACTATAATAATACCATAGGTTTCAGATATAATAATTTTAAAAACCTCATTTCTATTTCTATGAAATAAAATCCCATTTCATATTCCTTCCCATAATATCTGTATTGTTACGATGTACCATGCCATCTCAGTTGCCCATGAAAAAAAAAGCATTTTATTTTAATTTACAACGATGGCAAAAACTTCCTTTGAAAATGGTGTATTAAACAAAATATAATTTTTTAATCAGTGCTTCTGATTTTAATGTAATACTGTCTGCCCTTGAAAACTTCCTAGACTTTTACTTCTACTGACACTTCATTATGTTTGTTTCTTTTAAACTTTTATTTACCACTGGTCTTCCCCTGATAAATCATTTGGGAGTATAGTACATTAATGGTACTCTAGAGTTCAAATACTGACCCCAGAAACATTGCTCCTCTTTTCTTCTAAGGTTTCTGTCAAACAAAAATACAAATATAAGGAAATAATCCCTTATTTTTGAGTTTGAGACTTTCAGAAGTTGAAGGAAACTTATCACTTTGATGGACTAATTGTTAAAGAATAAAGTTAATACAGTTTTGTGCATGTCCTTACTAACATAAAGATGGATAAAATATTCAAAGGTCTGTCATCTTTGAGATAAATCAATATTAACTTGGCTTTGTTTTAATAATGCCTTGTAAAAGCCCATTGATTACTGTCTAATACATGGCAGAAAAGTGATCTAAAAAGTACTGAGACTGTGCTTGTACTTAGAATACTTTGCATTAAAAACATCTGCAAAGAAACTATAGGTTTTCCTGTATTGTCAATAAAGAACATATGAAATTTCCATATGGCTACCCAAATGCATATCAGCTTCAACTGTACCAATTTATAATCCACCAAAATTCCTTAAGCCAAAGACTGTTATGGGGTTATCCCACTCTGTTCTCTCAGAAACACAGTTTATTATGGCCACTGCTGATGGAAACCTCTCAATCCCTTCACTAGTTCTGGAATGAATATTTTACATAACAGTAACAGTAATGCCTGTGACCTATTGTAACATAACATGATTAACCTGAAAAAATACCAAATTTACAACCTCAAAAACCTTTTGTTAAATTACTCTAATTGCTAAAACCAACTCTTACAAGAAAAAGTTCTTCATTCATTATCCATTACAGGATTTGTAATCTGCATCCATAGAAATAAAACTTACAGAGAAGCAAAAGAACACACTGATTTAAGTCCAACAAATCATTTTTGAAATGGCTGTTCCTTACTTTATCTTGTTGGTAGTCTATGTGATTAGATAATTAGGATTTCTAAAATGTTTTGCAGTAACACACTGACTACATGATTCAGTATACAATGATAGTTAACTTACTGATCAGGTTGGACAGAAAATGCGTAGTTTTGAGTACACACACACACACACACACACACAAACATTAGAAATGTCATTTTTAGCTATAGGGTTCTGTTTTTATGACTTTTTATTAAAAGAATCAATGTCATAAAAATTGCAGCACACCATTAATGGCTGCCTATTTGGTACCTTATTAACACATAGAGTGCCTGGAGTCATGATGCCCATTATCTTTTCATCTGGCAGAGAGCTCATCAATACAGATAGTTTGGGCTGTATGTAATTTCTCTGTCAGCTTGGAAGGCTGCACCAGTATTTTACTTGGGACATTCTGAAAGTATAACATTTACCATGCAGATCCATTCCATCTGTGCACCACTCAAGCAATTTAGTTGACAGTTCCTGGAAGTGTTGACTTACTGCATGTACACACAACTGATTGAACATCTACTCCCACACACTGGGTACACCTTGGATTCCTGGCTGTCCAGAAGCCTGGGCATCCTAATCAATGTACAAAATCTTCACATTCTATTACATTCACCTTTCAAAATCTTACTACTTACTAAGGAGAACAGTTCAACCTTTTATTTTATGATTTTTAAAATGATGTTAGAATCAGTATCTGAGACCACAAGCAGAGCTGTGATGTCAACTACATGACTCTTACATTATTCTTTCTCTGAGAAATTTTCAGTATCTATTTTTTGCTGATGGCCAAAAAATGAAAGGAATTAGGCAAGATTGTGTGACTAGCTGAGGCAGCTGCCCGGGTAGAACTCCAGTGGGAATACGCTGACACCCTGGTGCCAGGCTGCAGTGTGCCCTGCTCTTGGGCCAGTAGGGGCCAGCAGCAGCGTCCCGGTGGGAGGCGTGCCCGGGCACGGGAGCTTCTCTGCTTACTGACAGAGCTCCAGGAGCAGGCAAGCAGGTTGAGGAATATCGGAGTAAAGAAAGATTCAACTGCTTTCCCTGGGGTAGGCCCAAAAGGGCAGACAGAATGCACGATATGGAGGATTCCCTATCCTCTGTCCAACGGAATGCAGTGACCTAAATGACAGGGGACAATGGTGACAAGTTCCTGCCGAGCACAGCAGGCAAACCTCTGCAACTCCCTCCCTGCAGAATTTTGAGTTTTTTAATCATGGGTCAATTTACATGACGTCGAGCCTGCTGGTGACAGACAGGGTGCACCTGTCACAAAGCAGGAAAAGGATCTTTGCTCAGGAGTTTTCAGGGCTCACTGAAAGAGCTTTAAACTAAACTTGAAGGGAAAAGGGATAAAGCCATGTTCACTGGAGATCAGCCTGGGGGTAGCACACCAGTGTTGGAGAGGCAGAGTGCCATGAAGGGCCTTTGGTCTGCCATCTCAGTAAGGCAGGAATGAAGATCTATGTGTCAGCAACAGCACAAGTTATTGATACATGAGAAAGCACAGACACACCTGAGAATGGTCATGTCATTAGGGCTTCTCCCCCCAGAAAGGTGGTGGGATCAATAGCCCAGCTGAAGTGCATCCACACCAATGCATGTGGCATGGGCAACAAACAGGAGGAGCTGGAAGCCACTGAGCAGCAAGAAAACTGTGGCAAGGAAACATGGTGGGATGATTTGCAAAACTGGGGTGCTGTGATGGATGGCTGTGAACCCTTCAGAAGGGTTCACAAGGAAGGACAGCTGGCAAGGTAGCCCTGAATGTTAGGAGTGTTGTAATTGTCTAGAGCTTAATGATGGTACTGATAGTGTTGAGTGTTTATGGGTAAAGATTCAGGGGAAGGGCAACAAGGGAGACATCCTGGTGGGAATTTGTTACAGGCCATCCAAGGAGGATGAAGATACAGATGAAGTATTCTGTAGGAAGCAGGGAGAAGTCTCATGCTTTCTAGCCCTTATTCTCATGGGGGACTTCAACAAACAAGAACAGATGTGTGCTGATATGCAACACAGCAAAGAGGAGACAGTCTAGGAGGGTTCCTGGAGGAAATTAAAAACATGTATGGTTAAGTAAATTATTCTTAAGTTAACTTTTAACTCCTATGAGACTTAAACTAACTAAGTTTAGCTTAGTGGCTTAGCACATTGGTATTTTGCACATTCCATGGATCTGTATATTTGGTGAAAACACAATTACCATTCTATGTGAATAAATAATATTCCTACTGTAAAGTAGGAACTGTTCAATTTCTGTTGCAGTTGTACTGGAAATACTGAATTTCATTACAACCTACTGTATGTTTGATAGCATTATCTGAAAATTAAATATTAATGACTGAAGGAAATTAAAGCCTGCCGTGGTGGTTGCAGTCTCTGCAACCTAAAGATGATCTGCAAAAGTAAGCTGAAAGCTTAGCTCAAACATAGGCTGTCCTGTTACAGTCAGGTCCACATTCCTGGAAGAACACTGAGAGAAAAAACATTCAGTATAATTGCACCGAGGAAGTAAACCTCAGCAAGATCATAAATAAGTGATATGAAGGAGGTATTAACAATTTTCATGCCATGTAGTCACTTTGGAGGGTTAACCACATTTTGCCTAAACAGTTCTGTATTTTGCTTTTTGAACACAAATAGACAGTATCAGAAAGGGCTCTGGATTTGCTTTTTCCTTCACTCCTGGGAAAAGAACTGTCTGTAAATTCTAGCTAAAACTGTTGACAACTTAAAAATTTTTTTAAAATGCTGATCATGAGGCTAAGATGGTGCAGTTCATGATGATATTGATACACTCATCAAATGTATGTAAAAAATTGCTCAGCATGGGGGACCAGATCAAGCCTCTTCCACAAAAATACCCTGGAAACTAGTCACTATACAGAGGGATCATCTGTTCTTGATCATTTCTGTTGATGCCTTCTTGTCTATCATGTTGAAAGTATTCAAGTATTAATTCTGGTTCCTTTACTGAAACTCACATTTCATTTGCTAGCTTGACTTTCCAAAAGTGCTGGCTACTCTTTCTCTGTCTTTTTGACTATATGAATAATTAAGTAATTTTTACAACCCATGCAAAAGGAAACAGAGAGAGTTTATCTGAGAATATTCTACATCTTAATGGTTGGTCCATTGCCTTATGAGAACCTTGCTTCAAACCCATTGTTCACCTGAGTTAAAGCAAGGTTTTAAACTTTCACCTCTAAGGATACTATTTTAATAATTGAGATTTCTGTGTTATTCAGGATATTCAATAGTAGAACTTCTTCCAAGTAATTTATTGGAACACTTCCAGCTCCCATACAATACATAGATGTTCACTGAACCAAAAGGAAAGCAAATGAAATTGATTACTCTATTCACATCATCACATCCATAGGGATAAGTAGGGAAATTATTTTAGTATGGTACAAAGAAAGTGTTAGGAACTATTTCTGACACTGGCATATTTCAGTTGGCTCTGGATGCAGAAAAAGAAGCCATGGAAAGGTTTTAATGGAAAAGAACCATAGAAATTATGTGAAAGTGAAAGAAATTCCATGGAATTGGAATTTCAGAGTTCAAAGTTTCCAGTTCACTAAAAGAAGACTGGAAGAGGACCCTCAGAATGTAGATGCACAAACACATTCGATTGGATAAGCACAGTTTAGTTGTAAAGCATTATTTTGTTTAAAGTACATCATAATTACTGCTTCCCACTACCTGCTCCTAGACAAAGACATGCAATCCAAAGACAAGCAATCAAATAACATCATCATGTATTGTCACTGGATTTCCCTGCATCCTGCAGCAACGTTAGTCACAACAGTTAAACAATAGTTCTGGAACAAAGCAACTCCCCACCTTTAGTTAGGAAGATGCACCTTCCCTGTTCAGTCTTGTTCCTGTTGCTATACGGCAATGACGCGTTTCAGCAATGAAGGATTCCTCACCAGAAATCCGCTGAGTACAAATACTGGCCTCTGCTCCTTTGGCCCTGAGCAAAAACTAATTCACAGACTGCAATCGGAATTTTCATATGGAAGTGTGAAGATGCTCATGAGAGAGGAAGCAATCCTGATTTCATGTGATTCTTTGTAAGATGTGAAACAAAGAGAACTTCAGATTTTAATGGCAACAAAAAGACTCAAGAAACATATCCTGAGTTGGGGCTGTTGCCTTGTCTAATCCTGAAGTAAGATAATGAGTATCTTGGATGAAGGTTACAAGGCAGAATGGTAAGAATACCAAGCTATTATATGCTAGCATGTAATCATGAAGAAGACAATCCTGGGTTCTAGGTTGTATACAATCTGGCGGAGTCTGCTTTATAAGTCAATTTGAATGTAATTTCTTAGATTAATAAATCAATTAGATTGATTTTGTAGTTAATTAAATTAGCAAATAAATCATCACTTAAAGAGAAGTTAGTCATAATTCTAGAATTTTAGACTGTACAAATGAATATGGTAAAGAATACACTGCTTGAAAATTTGGCGTAGTGGAAGAATTAAGTAATTTATTAATTATTTAATATATCACACATTATGTATAATAAATAGAAGGCTTTAAAAAGATGTATAATACATTTATAAGAATTAGTGTAATGTATTCATGTTAATATTATTATTAATATGTATTTTTTATTAAGTTGTTATTTAAATATATATTAAACAGCAAAATTTCAGCAGTCAATTGCATTAGTTTTTTCAGGTACTGCTAAATAATCACAACTACACACTAACAGGTGGTGTTTGAATCAGTACTAAATTTTTTCTAATAGTTTGAGTAGCCATGGTTTTGATCCCTTATTTACTTATATGATTCCATTTTTATAAAAACATATAAGCTGTAGTGCTTAATTACAGAGAGTGGCAATTTAGAGACTACATATCATCTAATATTACAGCTCTATCTGTAAAAAAAGAGAATAGCTGCCTTTATAGTATACATTATACCAGAAACTCTCTATTTCTCTCTAAACATATCATGAATATGTCTGAAATCCCTTGGCATAATTAAATTAAATTGCACAATATGCTTTTGAAAATTTCCAGCTATCTGACTTGTTACACCATGCATCAGCAGTCATAGTGCTGCAAGAAACAATGGTTGCAATACCAAGAACTGTAATATCCATTCATATCACTGTGTTTGAAAATTCCCAAGCTATAAATTGTTCTTGGCTTAATGGTGCTTACACATAACCTATGTACCATCTTTTGCAGTACAAACACAGACATAAAATAAAAATACCATCAGTTTCTCTCCAATACCAAAAGCACCAAAAAGAATGAAAGATAAGTACATGCTGTTCATATGGAAAAAACACTTATGGAAGAACCACTTACTGTTCTTCAATTGTCATTTTTTAAGTTTATTACTATAGACACAGCCACATTTTGTTGTTTCTAGACAACAGTCCCTCTTTACATTCACTAATTACATTTGATGGAGCTATTGGTCTTCTTTTCAGAACAGAAGTCAAGATTGTTCTGCCTTACAGTCAGCACTGTTTCTGGATTCCTTACCAATATTAACAGTAACACTTGAGCTCTGATTAAACTAGTTTAGGACACTCTTAGAAAAACACCTTAGTGGTTCTGTAGCATATAAGCTCTGAAACAACTTGCTACCCACTTGAAAAAAATGAAAGAAATTAGGAAGAAATTCTTTATTCAGAGGGTGGTGAAGCACTGAAATAGGCTGAAGGCCAGGTTAGATGGGATCCTAAGCAACCTCCTCTACCGAGTGGCACCCCTGCCCGTGGCATTCGGGATTGGAACTACAGGGTCTTTAAGGTCCCTTCCAACCCAAACCATTCCATGATCTATGATTCATTTTCACCTCTCTGAATGGATAGAAACAGGGAAGTAGATCTTCAATAGGCCCAGGTTCTGCCACAGTAGTCAGACAAAAATGTCTTGATATCCAGAGTTTGTGGGTAGCTCATCCAGAGTTTGTGGGTAGACATGGATGATGTCTAATGAAAAAGCAGGGAAGGTTTCTCCATCTCAGATGGAATTCTCACTTACTCATTAGACTCTGGGAAACATCAAGCCTGTGAGCTGAGAAAGTGCAGAGCATCTAAGACCAGTGACTGCAGACAGAGCTAATGGAACATGTCTCAGGGCTGTGAAACAGGTGGTGTAAGATCTCATGGCTCAAAGCACCCAAAGAGGTAAGCGGGTCAGACATCTGGTAAAGAGAGGACCTAATACTCTTCTTCAGTGTTACTCTTCTTCAGCCCTGCCCAGTCAGGCCTGGCTGACTTAGTAACTTATCCAGCATCCAACTCTGAATTACAGAAAACTGACTGTGAATCACTATCATAAACTATACAAAAAAAAAAACATTTAAATGGCCAGTATACTGACACCAGACAGTTTTTTTCTATGCTGTACTGAAGAGAACTGTTTCTATTGTATTGGCCTTAACTCATAGATGATTCTAAGAGAGAAGACAGATTGAAGGAATGCATCATTTCTCTAGTCAGGGAAGTTGGAGTGAGGTGTTGAAGGAGAAAGGTTGGTATTTTTTTGTGACTGAAAGCAAGCCTAAGCAACTTTGCAACAGAAGAGCTTTTAAAATGGTACTTCGTGAATGCCTGCTCATGGTCCACCAAAATGAAGCAGGCTGGACTCTCAGCCAAGAAGATAAAGTCCAATGGTGGAATCCTCCAGCAGGAAGCTAAGTAGCTGCTACTTTGGACCCACATCCTTCAGAGAGGCTGATGGCCACAGTCTCAACAGTTGGATTGCTGTCTTTCAGCAAATAGAGAAGTTTTTTCAAAGTGGTTTTCCTTTAGTAATGAAAATAAACATGAGATGTGCAAATTAACAGTCTCTTTGTTATGCAAATTTGTGCATGAATTTGAGTTTGTAAATAAAAGTTAGCTTTCTAAAGTAATTTTCTTTTTCTTATCATAAAACATATTCTATAATACTCTCTTCCCCTACAAGAGAGACAACAGGAAAGACAGGGAGGGAGCCTTTATCGGGGAGTGTAGTGATAGGATGAGGTTTAGCAACTTTAAATTAAAAGAGAGTAGGTTTAGATTAGATATTAGGAAAAAATTCTTTGCAGTGAGAATGATGAGACACTGGAACAGGTTGCCCAGAGAAGTGGTGATGAAAATAGTGACCCTGGGACAAAGACATGGCTTCTTATCCACACTTCAGATATGTTAATGCAGGATTGTAGGATACAGCACTGCAGAAATTCTAGATGATTTTTAAGTAAACATGTTGGAAGCCTGTGTCTCTGAACCCAAAGAAGGAAGGAAGAATTTTGAATGTTCTCTTGAGGACCTGATGCATGAGAATTGTACAATGAAGACAAAGACTCACTCGTGTCACATGATGACCACCACGACATTTGGAAGTACTTAAACTACTGAAACTGCTTTCTATTCTAAAACAATCTAGACTGGAAGACTGAAGTCCTTAGATCTTGTAGGTTTAATTGCTGGGGCTACGTTCACAGCAATTGTATCAGTGACATCTGCAAAAGCAGGAGGGTAAGGCCCAGGGGAAAGATAAGCTTTTAAAATTCCAACAGCCATAAACACTTCCCACTGAATGCACAATAGATTTTCCACAAATTTCTGAACACAGTCAAGTACATGGCATCAATTCTCAGTGCAGAAACTCTGAAGAAGGCACATTTCCATAGAACAACCAGCAATTTCACATATTTTCTAGATTTTTAACCAAGGCTATAGGAAGGAAAGGACAGGCTGAAGTAGAGAATTTTGAAATCCCAGGGATTATAGGATCATAGAATTTTAAAGTTGTTGAAGATATCTAAGATCATCAAGTCCAACCAGCACAATTCCATTCAGCACAAAACCATATTCCCAAATGGCACATCCGCATGCCTTTTGAACACTTCCAGACGTGGTGATTTCACCACTTCCCTGGGCAGCCTGTTTCAATGCCTGACCACCCTTTCAATGAGGCAATTTTTGCTAATCTCCAATCAAAACCTCCCCAGGCACACCTTGAGGCCATTTCCTCTTGTCCTATTGCTTGTTCTTCATTTAGGAGTAGAGGCCAAACCCACCTCACTGCAACCTCTTTCAGGTAGCTGTAGAGAGCGATGATGCACCCATGAATGCATTTCTACAAGAGGTATTATCAGGGTCCCTCTGTTTATACTGGGTAGGAGAGGATACGAAGGTCTTTCCTGTAAGTTTGACAGATATCAGAAAAGCATCCATTATTAATCGAATTTCTATTTGGTGCAAGCATCCAGAAGGCAATGAGATTATATGCAGCTCTCTGTAAATGGTGGGTGAGGAGGAAGTGACGCTCTTTATTAAGTCTCAGGAAGATTTTAAGCAATCTTGTACATTCAAATACCATCAAAGTGTCCTTTTTGGAAGGTGACATTGAATGATTTGAGCTTACAATGAGTCTTGTGGTCGCTAAAGACAGTGGCTATTTGGAGGAACAGTGCTGCAGGTGCAGGAAAAGGCTGAAAGTCTCCCATACTCTATTTGTGTTATTCTTATGTGACTCAGGGAGCTCACATAGCTGTTACACCCATTCCTTCAGGTAAAATTTGTCTTACTGCTCTCCTCCTATGAAAGAGCAGCCCTGAAACAGATGTGGACTTCAGTCATTCAAGGAGGAACATAATGTGCCAGGAGTAACCACAAACTCCAGTAGATTGTAAATTGCAGATTGCTCAGACAAAGCAATGAGAGATACACGAAGTGTTCCATTAAGATGTAGGCTCTCAGTCTGTCTGTTCTTGCCCATGGAGCAGAAGGAGCCTCCTTAGCATGAAAGAAGAGAAGGCATACTGACGTTTACTCTCATTTTCTTCAGCTGCAGTTTCCTGGCTGCCAGTTTCATGGAATTTGCACTTTGTAGTGCTTGGAATAATATGCTTCCAGTGTTATGAGAGTAGTTAAATACACATAAAGCTAGCTAGCATTTCATCTTGATGGCAAGGTACATGACTTTGTGAAACTGCTAAGGAATTATTTTATTATATCTGTTCTTTGGCCATAAAAGATGAGAAAAATGAGCCTTAGCTTTCTCACTGCCAGAAAAATACGCAAAAATGGGACACATACACACTAATAGAGCACAGAGTAAGGAAACAGCATGTGGCCAAGAATGAGGAGACTCATTCTCCACAAGCTTCACTGAAATGTAAATAAAAGGAGGAGAAAAAAAAAGAAATTAAGAAATAAAAGTAAATAAAAAGGAAAGTTGAAATAAATTTCAAAGAGAAGCAAAGAACGCCATGGCAGAAGAGTCATGCAGGCAAAACGCACAATGAGGGTGCTCTGACTCAGACAAGCCCTTCAAAGGAACTGAGGTCAAAGTGTTCCTTCACTGTTCACTGTAGGCATGAAAGCAGGCAGGGGCTATTCTCTGCACACTGCTGAAGCAATAAGACTCTTCAGAGTGAATACCAAACATCCAATTTGAATCTACACATGGGATAAAAAATTTTAAAAATACAAGTCCAATAGTTGCAAAAGCTGTCTCCCCAATACAACAAATTAAGAAAGAAGTCAGCTGGCATGACTGCCAGTCATTGGGATGAAGCGCTGAAGACTTCAGTGAGAACAGACCAACATTCAAAACCAAGAAGTGTTAAAAGTAAATTTTAAATTAATTTAATAAAACTTTCTTTGACAAGTTTCAGTTGTGGATAAAACTACAGGGATACTTTGGGGTTAACACAGACTGGTAGAGATAGTCAGGATCTATTGACGGTATTTGGTGCTCAAAGCAGGCTACTTGCACTGCCAAATCTGCATAAGGTAAGGAATCACAGATACACGGTATGAAAGCAGTACACCATCACGTATTAATAATTTTTTATATTAAGAAATAGAAGAAGCCTGCTGAAACAACCACTTCTTGGTTTCAGTATTTTTCCACTAATCTCTGTTGATAGGAATTAAAGACTTGAATAATTAGGATTTTTGACATATGACAAAAAGACAAAAATTTGTATTGCAAAAACAGAAATGTTTGATCACTAAACAAATTTCTAGCAGATCAAGCCATTGGGAAAACACCCAAGCCCATAAAATGACAAAAAACCAGTAACACGCAGGTCTGACACCATATCTTAATCCTTGCATTGTTATTCTTAGCATTTCAAATGGCAGCACCTATGTATATGTAGCAACCCTGATTCCCATTTACACCCTTTTCTACTTTTGGATGTCTTTTTATAACGAAGTCTGTTGCAAATATGTAATTTATGCTTATATTTCCAGCAATAACTGTAATTTGAGATATTTCCTCTGAAAAACAACCTGACACTGAATGTCATGCAAGTCATTCTGCCCCATGAAAATCTTAGGCTGAAGGAATCCACCTTTTTTTCCTTGAAGTAGTTAACCCACTATTTAATATACCAAGATAATGCCACTCTTTAAATCTATATTATATGTCTTACCACTAAATCAGGATGACACTTGTAATTAAATTATTTCTAAGTAACATTCACAGTTTACATTGCACTGTTTTTTCACAGTATTCTAGCAGTCAAACTGCCTTGAGCACAATCTACACATCTCACAAAATGAAAACGGAAAGCAATTGCGTTTTTAATAGGCTACAGAAAATAAAAGAGTAATGTATGAGGGGCACACACCCACATACTTTTAATACTATTCTTTTTTTAAAGTATGCTGTGCTTTTTTCATTTTGTATTCTACTTGATTACCTTACGATATACTTAGGAGTCTGACTTAGAACTGCTAAACTGTTTGACTTTCTCTGTAATCCCCCATATTCCTTCCTGATAGCTTCAGCTCCCATTTGATGTCTGCTCTGACCTCTTAAGATGAATGTAATTTCTTCTCATAACTTACAAATATGCATCAGTATTTGTAATCAATATCTAGTCTTTTGTTATTAGTTCTTCTCTATCCCTACCCAACTCCCACTGTGATGATAGAATCAGTTCCTTTGTTCACCTACTATTCTTCATTATTTTATGACTTTCAGATCATTGGTACTTATGATATTCTTCCATCCCCTGGTCTCTCCCACCTGTCACTAATTATGAATTATATCAATTTTTCTAAAGTTTCTAAAGCTTTGTTCTTCCTTTCCACTGTACTGTCCACTTTGCACTCCTTCAGCTCTGTATGCTAACAGCTCCTAGTGTTCTAGCAGTGCACCAGTGGCCTGCTTACTTGCTCTGTGAAAAACGTGCTCTCTCACCTGAATGGCCAACCAAATGCTTTTCTCAAGCTAAACTGGCTTTTGTCTCCACACCCTTTTGCCGCCTTTATTGTCCAGTTCTCTACTCCTTTTATTTCCAAGTCTTTCTATGCATTGATTACAAGAAAACAAAACACAACATGAAATTCATTATCCCATCAGAATTTTCTCTTTGATGCCTTCCATTTTTTGCATTTCTGTTTTTTAAGTTGATGGCAAAATTTTTACTGTCCTCTCTTTTACACTCTCTGTACTCTGCACCACTGACACTTGCTTACCCATTTCTCCTTTTCAGTCTCTCATATACCTTCAGATCTTTAACAGAAAGTAGACAGAAAATGTATTTTGCCTTTCCCACCACAGAAAAAACCCTCAACTGCCCACTCCAACAGCTCTGCTATCCTTTTGTTTCTAAACTCTTTAAGCATGATACTTAGAACTGATCCTAATCACCACCTACCCAGTGCTGTCACTGACACAACTGTGAGTATATCAGATTAAAAGGTCTAGGTAGTCTAGTAAATTCTCCCTAGAAGTGGCCAAAAACAGATGCTTACAAAAAAAACCCCAAAAAACAAAACAAAACAAAACAAAACAAAAACCCAAAAAAACCTATGAGAAGTACAGCTACTATATCTATGCTGACATCTAGTTTTCTGTTTCAGATTTCTCTCTCCTGTCAAAATCTCTCTCTTCTGTCAAAACTAAAGCATTAGTCTGCTTCTATCACTTTTTGTACAGATTTTACCATTCAACTAGGTTCAACTATTCAACTAGGTTCAACTATTAAAATCTTTAGGATTTTCATGTCCCAGCCTTCCTCAAGCAGTATAGTTTTGTCACTCCAATACATTAATTTGTTCTTGGAATGATCTTAAATTAATCAGGAATTATCTTAAATATATATTTGGATCCTCCTGTTCTCAATATTTCTCCTGTTCTCAATATTTAATATTATTAAAGCTTGCATGTGCTTTCTATGTAGCATATCCAAGACTATTCATACATAAAAAATTAATTTCTCATCATCACTTTTGTTTTATGTCTCAATTACTGTAACACGTATTTTAAGCTCATGACAAAAGTTATTTTCTCAGCAAGTACAAAACTGCTTCAAGTACAATTCCTTTTATTCCACTACTTTGACCATGTTACTGGTGTTCTTTCTCTACTATGATTGACTCTCTTCTCCATCACATGAAATTAAAAAGACTTGATTTGATTTTTTAAGTCCTTCCAGGCATTTATTGACATATTAATTACCTTCTAATGACTACTCAGGCATTGAATCTCATTTCCATTCAGTTCATGATACCTATCTCAGCCAAGTATTTTATTTTCCAACAGCCCTTGCATGGTGCCTTCATATTCAAAGGGTGCCTGTGAAGCTTATTTATTTTCTTTTCAAGAGGCCTCCTAAAACACAAACATCCCATTTGAGATGCTAAAAACTGAATTATAGTCAGAAATTGCTAGTGTACCAGGGATCTCAGTACCAGGGCTAGTGTACCACAGATTTGTCCCTTATCTCTTGTTCAGATTTCTTTGTAAGTTGTCCAATATTGGAACAATCCTTCTTGTTCTTTTTTGTCCACTGACATACAGAATAGCACAATGTATCCTTCTGGATCTTCAGTACAAGGAGAGACATTAATAGATTGTTCTTAGTATATTGTGACGTTTAGAATCCAAAATTGGAGATTTCAGCCTTTTCCCTTTCCCCTTCTTAGTTATGCCTAGAAGAACTTAATGCTGTCATCCAGCTGAGCATAATCATTAGCAAAAACTTTTACTAAATATTTACTACACAATTTTTTCTGGACACTGACCTCCATACCGAAGTAGCTGAAGAACTTGACTTTTGCACTTTTTAATGTAACACACATTCACATACCTGCAGTCTGCTACACCGTTTTGCTCATGTTTATCTAGTTGATGCCAGTGAGCTTTCTCAAATGAGCGAGCATTTAAGAAAAGTGAAACCTTACCTTTTGAAAAGTACCACCTTAATTTCTTTCTATTTTAAGAAATCAGGCCTAACACATAAACATTTACCTTTTTAAATAAGTTTTGTGATTTTTCTGATATCAGAAAAGGTGTTGAACTGCCAGGGAATTAGGTCTTAAATTAGCACATCCATCTCCTGTATCACTTTCAGAATAGGTTCATTTCACTGAAGTATCAGAATATAATGTTTTAATGAACAGGATTTATTAAACATCTAACATAACACTATTTTATGACAGACTACACTAACAGTCTAGAAAAGGCTACTCTAAATATTTTTACTGCTCACTTATAGAAGTGACAGGTTTTAGCACCAAAGTATATATTCTCAACATGTGCATTATTCTATTCCACTTTTAAACATTAATTCTGAATCTTACAAGAGCACTGACATTCTTCAATACACATTCATACTTAAGTGCAAGTCTAGTGAACTAATCTCTTAACAGCATAAAAATTAGATAGCACCAATAAAAATAAAACAATGTGGTTTTATTTCTTTTAAGAATATATTTCCTTTAGGAAGGAAATCTGAACAAATTATAACCTTAACAAATAAAAAAAAATCTTTTTGTGCTTTTTTCTTTTTGTTAATCTCAAATAATAATAATCTCAAACTCAGTTCTAAATGAGTTTAATTACCAAGTCATACATTTGAAGTTTCTCTCTCCTTTTTAAGTCTTCTCAAAAAAAACTTCCAAAACTCCCTGCCCAAAGCAGTACTTGTTCCAGCTCCCCTCATGATAGTTGAGGGGCAGTAAGGGAATTTTCTAGTTATTAACATGGCCCTGCCTACTACTGGATGAAATTCCACCCTGCCAATGGAGCAAGTCCAGCAACACGAACATGTGTTTTCATTAATGGACTAGTGCAAGGTTAAATATGTCTTTCTGATATGATCGTAAGAAAGATAACGAAAAATTCCAAATCTCTGTTATACATCATATCAAATGTCATCAACTTTTTTGTGTGCTCATCTTCCACTGTTAGCCCATGGGTTAATTTGGGGTTTATTTATGTTTTAAGGTTTATTCCCATAATGAAATCTATGTGTTTCCAGGATTAGACTCTTAAAAGTGAATTATGTAGTAGCTGCTGAATTTGGAACTGGAACACTGACACTGAAAGAATTTCTACTGAAATAGAAATATTCTGTTTCTTGAATGTACTGCCCCAGAAGAGGCACCCCTCGGAGATGACTTTGCCTTACATGAAGCAACAGAAACCACAGAACATGTTAGATATTAAATGGAATATTCACATCTATTCCAACGTTCTGAACGAAAACGTTGAAAGATTTCTCCTTTCTTAAGTCTCTACACATTGTTACATTCCTTAAATACATGAGGTGAAAGCAAACCTGAAGAGCTGTTGTAAATCTGCATAGACCTGAGAGTAAATAGATCAGGTTTACATAGATCTGGTGTAAATCTGCATTCACCTGAGAAAAAGCTATTTTTGTTAATAGTACCAGTTTTCTTTCCTATGACACTTCCTACAAAGTTCTAATAAGTAAAAGACTGGTAGAGACAATTCTGGGAAGATGGACTGAGGCTGACTACTGGTTGTTGAGACAGTAAACTACTCTTGTTCAAATATTGTATCTAATGTAATGCAAGAAGTCCTGTTTTTTTGGGAACTTCTAAGTACATTCACTACTTCAGCTGACGATGTTTTAAATTCCTTCTGTACTGAAATGGTCTCACCCTTAGCTTTTTGCCAAAACTCACCAAAAAGTTACCTTAAAACGAGCTTTTGTGCAGTGTTGAAAATTACTCAGAACCTGTCCAAAAGTTTAAGCCAAAACAGTTGCTATAAACAGCCAATACTATTACAGTCACGAATATGGGGGAGTGGGTAAGCGCATTATAAGATTGACTCCCCTTATAAAATTACACAGATGACTGCAGTTTGAGACTTCTTTTAGATTCTGTTACTACAAGACAAGTGTTCTGTGTAGGAAACTGAGAAAGGTACTACTGTGTTCCCTCAAAGAGATGGGTGATCTTTTGGGTGTCAGGAATTTGACCTCAGGATTGTATGTCCAACTTACTATTGGAGTTGCAACTCCATAAAATCTTTCTGTATGCTATTCTGTCAAGAAAGAAAGGACAGACTTAAATGACTTACCTAAAAAATGAAAGACCCGGTTAAGAATATATCAAGTATTAAGCTATTGAATGAGAAACATGAATCTGGTTTCTTTCCCTCCTCCCCCCCCCAAAAAAAAAAGAAAAAAAGGTGACAACTACTGCAATGAATGGCATTTAACTTTTGTCTAGTCAGTTTCTTTCTACTTCCCTTGTAAGCTTGGCCAAACTTTGTTGCCTACTGTCATCTATTGACTCTTCTTTGCTTCTCCTTTCCACAGAAACTGAATAGTTGTTCTTCAAACTTGGGCTTGATTCTGCTGTCCACAGATAGGTATCTAATGATTTTTCAGATGTCCTTTAATATCCACTTGGCCTCCATCTGCAGTTCCAGAGTCCCTCATAAATTCTGTCATATCTGCTATTCTGTGTACACATTTTGGCTACCTTAGGATAATCTCAAATAGTACTAGATGTCTCTTTGCAGGCAATCATGCCATGTCTTTGCTGTCTAACAACGGTTTCCAGATACTATAATTGCAAATTATTGCAATTGTAATCTTTGCTAGGAAAAGGATGAGATTGCTGTGCATATGCAAGAAGTAAAGACTTTTTAAAAAAGGTTTAAAAAAGCCAAAAGGATTAAACCCCATGCCAAACCATGTCTGTGTAGAAACAGAATCTACCACCTTAATTTTCTGGAGTGTTTTACAAATCCTTTACTTTTTTACATCATAAAGATGTAAGCTTTCCTATCCAGGAAAGTTTACCAAAACCCTTTCCTTTGAAGATTTATAAAGGAAAAAAATTGAAGTCCACTAGCTCTGAAAGTACTTGCCCATAATCTGAACAGCTCTAAGCAAATACTCCAGATATTCTGTATCCAAGGAATGCTTATCACGTTCACACAACTGCCATTACCATCCAACCATGTCTTTTCTATAAAACTCCAATCAAACACAGGCACAGAAAAATGACCCAAGTGCTCTGGCCTTTGAGAGCTCCATCATCTCTGAGCTCTTAGGATCAAACTAAAAAAAGATAGCTTACTAAATGTGTTCCTCAGATGTTATAAAATATAATTTCCAAGATGGAATTTAAAGCCTCCAAAGAATTCTGATATGCAAAGTGGTATTAAGGCATCCCTAAGAGATCTGCTGGAGCTTTGAGGTTCTTCTCCCCCCTCTCCCTGAACATGCTCTAACATGTTCTACAATGCTCTAACTTCCAGCTCCTGTTCTGATGCTGCTGAAACAGAGATGTGGAAAATGTTACTGCAATTTCAGCTTCTGAAACAGCTACTGGTGGACAAAACTTTAAGAGTGTTCTACTGCTCTGAATTGTACCAAGACTGAAAAGTCACCTCCTTTTACATTTTTACAGTAGATGAATACACAGACAACAAAAGCTTTCTTCGCCTCTCTCCTCTGGACCCCAAGTTGAAGAAAGAACAAAATCAACCTTTGAGTGAGTCTTGAGCAAACAATAAAGACATGTTTAAAGTTTAGAAAGTGAATCTGGGAGATCCAAGTTTTCCGTCACGTCTCAGCATGATTGAACTACTTACAGAATTTACCAATCTCTAAATACCATTCCTACAGCAAGCCAAAAACTAGAAAAACATAACAGAACCAAATCACTACACATTTTAATATGTAACTGGTCTTAAAAACCAACTTCAAGAGGGTGCAAGTGCTAGCTGGTGAGGCATATAGGATCTTCTGCTGTATTTTCCAAAAACCTTGGAAGTAAAAGTACGAATAATTTTGTTTTTTAAAAAATTTACTGAAAATATATACTTTTTATTAAAAGAATAAATTACCTGACAAGGCTTTTTCATTTTAATGGCTATAACATGGTATCTGTAACAGCAGAGTTCACAGGTCCATGACCCTCTTTCACTTATCCACTTTAACAGGCAAAGCTGATGCGTGTATCGTACTGAGCCATCGCAGCGGCAAGGGTTTAACAATTCACCCTGGAAAGGCAATACAGAAACAGCAACTTTAAAGAAACCTTTCACGTACATGTACACTCAATACCAAAATCTTTAGGGGTTTGTAACAATGACCTGGTCTCAACATCACCATGTGGAAAAGCATGTATTTTTGGCTATGAAATACTCAAAAATGTAACTGTCTTAAAAATACCTAGCTGCTTCTATCGAGAAAAGCCAGAAAGCTGTCTACACATGTTCACGTACCTGTGTGAAACAACAGAAATGTTACCATGTGTTAAACAACAGTACCATTAGCCCTTTCAAATACCTCAAAAGGTACCAGAAGTGGTTGGATACATTTCTCCAACAGCTATTCGAAGTCGTCACTCGGAAAGAAAAGTGTGACGTCACAATTCCAAGAGAACCTTGCTCTTAGAGCACGGCTCTGTGCTGTCCGGCTAGCCAGCTGCCAGCCACGACCTTAAATAATGTAACTAAGCACTTCTCTCAATAGTTTCTGTATTATATAAATCAGCTATTCTCTTCTTTCCAACTCCAAGACAAACTATAGAATGCTAGTTACAGATCCGGTGCCGATATTATGCCCAGTAACGTCACGACAGAGATGATACTTGGAGGTCTTCTCAGCATTACCTGTAAGCTAACACTCTCATTTTAAAGTCTAACAGAAACCTGAGAAATTCGTACTGTGTGTAGCCCCTCAGAGGTGAACCAGGGAGCGCGCGCGCCAGAGGACACCCAGCGTGCAAGCCAGACACGCCAAAATCCCTGAATTCTCCCAAAGCTCTGCGCCGGCTCAGGTTCGCCCCAGGCGTTTGCCACCACCAGCTCGCACAGCCGCAGCCGGGGCTCGCACAGCCGCCGACTCCGGGGAGGGAAGATTCCTGCCGGGGAGCGACGCCGAGATCAGCACCAGGGACAGGGCTCGACCCCGGCGCCGGGGGTGCCAAGGTGTGCGGGG
>VXAX01002273.1:810142-861664 GCA_013399835.1 Leptocoma aspasia | reverse complement strand
CGCGGGCACTGCCCTTCCTTCCCTTCGTGGCCACCTCCTGGCCCTGCTCCCGGCGCCTGGTGCTCAGGGGGCTCCTTAACCACGGGCCCCCAGCGCCGCAGGATGCGGCTCTTCAGGGGACACCTACAGATCTTTCTACTTTATTGGGGTTTTGGCTGCAGGAGGTTGCAGAACGAATATTCAACAGTTGTTCTTTGAGTGTGAAACAGTAGCTCTCCCAGTCTTCTGTGGGAGAAGCTCTTTTTTTTTTTTCTTTAATTCATTACATCACCTCATTTTCAAAATTAAATCTGCTAAAAGCATCTTGATAAAAAAAAAATCCTCTTCTAAAAAAATCCTCAGCAGTTAGAAATTCTTTAAAATTTGGCTGGGGCTGCTGAAGGAAAGTAGGTGTGAATTTCAGCATCAAGTATGACACCAGTGCACATTTGATCTCGTGAAGATGACAGCAACTGTCTGTGCAGGGAAGGAGAGAGAAATAAAACCTTAAAAAAAAAAAAAACAACCAAAACCAATTGTGAAGCCATATGCTTTTCCATAGCCACATTTAGATCCAAAGTGTGATGAAATCACACGCCTTCCTCATTGGCTGCTTATCTGTAGTCTCAAGATGAGGGAGTACCTGATGAGCTCAGGCAGTGCCTTCGCTGGCTGTGCTGTGATAGTGGTGGCTTTCTCGGTGTGGATATTTTATCAGAAGACCGAAGCAGCACGCAGAACCAAAGCCGCACTCCTCAGCCCGCGATCTCACGGCATCACATGGCTCTCAAGCTCTTCAGAGAGGCTTGCAAAGTGTATTCCAAACACCGGGTCCGACCTTTCGGCCTGGCTGGAGACCAGCTCAGCAATGTGCTGTTGGCAGAAAAGCATCAGACCTGTATTGCAAGAGAGTGACATTCAAACCAGCTGGGGCAAGGTGCTATTAAAGCAATTTCAGTCCCCCTAGGGTCTGTGTCTATTATGGAGGCCATGCAACAGATATATTAAGGACAAAGGACACCAATGCTATTTACAGTATTGCTCTAAAATAATGCCTGTTTGGAGGTTGACTTCTCATAGTGGAATAAGAAGTATCATTATAACTTTTCTCATCAGCCACTAATTCCGATTCTCATGAAAATCTATTTTTCTGGCAGCTCTACATTAGCTAAGTCAGTGGTGGCCATTTAGCTTGGCATTAGAACAAGATGCTCCAATCCTAGAATTACAATTGTTCCCAAGGTGGTTGTTAAGTAGGTAAATAACATGGATTCATCCACATTTGGTAATGTAAAGCAAAAAAAAAAAAAAAAAAGGCACATTGATGGAGACATTTTGATGAACAGCAGATACTGTGGAGTTAGGAAATTCTCTACATATAATTTTTTTCATAGCAATGTAATAGCTGAAGGGCTTGGCAGAGAGGCTAAACAAAAGTGGAAACAGAACTAATCAAATAGATTAATTCTAAAGGAAGAAGTGGTAATTGCAAAAAATGACAGGAAAAAAAAAGGAAGTGTCAGAACAAACAGATGAGTCAAAAATACTGGGTTAAAGAGAATTAAGCAAAACCAGAAGGAAAAGACAGTGGAACTAAAGGAGTGAAGTGAGAAATGAATGCTAAAAAGTTACTCAACCATATCTGAGTAGTACAGCATGCCCTTGCCATTTGCTGTATGTGGAGGTTTATGCCATTTTTCTTTCTCTTCCTTTTGTTTGTCAGCAAAAGTTCAGTAAGTGACATGGCTTTTGAAAAGACTATAAAAAGAAGATAAAAATGTCAACACAGGAATGGAATGACTTCTTAGTGACAGAAAAAGAAAGAAAGATGCAACTGTAGAGAATAATAGAGTGCTTTAAGAAGGTCAATCTTTTCTACCTAATCTTGCCCAAAATAAATCTATAACATGTCTCTTAAAAGGAAGCACATCTGACATGAATCAGAATAATTATTTTTTTCATACATATGTAGTTATCTTGGAGAGCTGATTGTGAGTGGATATTTCACAGACATGAGCTTTTTAATACATCACCTGTTTGCCTGTCTACCAACAGCCACTGGCGTGCTGGCTAAAACAGAATTACAAAGGCTATCGATCCCTGTGCTTCAGAGAGCATTGGAGTTGTTTGGCGTGATGGGGGTGGGAGGAGATTCCAACAAAAGAGCAGAAGGGGTGGAGAACATTCTGTAACACAGCCTCCAACCAAAGCAGCGTTCAGCCTTCTGCTGAGCGAGAAAGCAGGACTGGAGCCAAAATCAAAGATTGAAACAGAAAGAAGAAAAATTTAAAGCAAGAAAGGAAAATTCTCTTCATAACAGCAGTAGTGTAGGTGGTTGGGAGAAAGCAGAAAAAGAGAAGCTGAAACCAGGAATAATTAATTTGTTATTAAGACAGTGAACTGGAACTTATGGGATTTATATTGAAGCACAGTTTGCTATACATTTCTTGAAGAACCTTGAGCAAGTGACCATCAAGTGGGCTGAGCAGAGGCGTCTGGTTGCCTAAACACAGGCAGCTCTTTGCACTCCCAGATGTGTCCAACAGCCTCCAGAGAACTGTGGCTGTCACATCTACCATCTCTTTTGGGAACAGTGGGACATACATTCAAACCAGCACTAGACTCCCAGATGTGAGAACATCGCCCTTAGATTTGCTTATTCTCTACATAAAACTGAAAAAATAATGTTCACTTTCTCTGTTCTTGTTCCTACCTCTTCCATCATAATATGTGACATTTTACTGGCAGATTCAGGCCATATTTGTACAGTCTTGATCTTGGCAGGCATTATAACAAGACAAATAATAAGGAACAGTGATTCGGATAAAAATAACACCGAAGTAATAAGACTGTGGGACAGTGAAATGGATTGCATTTCCAGCAGGCAATGGAAAAGGCAGGAGAAGTACAACCCCTGAGGGAACAGAACTTGTTGCTCCTCTATTTTCCTCTGTTCTGCTCCAGGTACATTCTTTTCTCCACTACGCCAGCTCAGCACTGTGCAATATTTTCCTCCAAATAAAATAATGGAAACTCATACCAATTCTTTTACCTGAGGAGAATCAGCTGTAGGTAGAACATCCAGGAACAAAAAAAAAATATGAGGAAGGTGTTAGAATGAATGCAGGAAAAATGGTCAGGGAATAAACAGATAAACAGAAGAGGGGCTATTGTTTGATTGGTTTGGTTTTTTTTTTAATTATATATCAAGATAAACACTTTATGCAAATCTTTATATACAGAAAACATTACACAGGAATAAGGTGTGCAGGTAACAAACTACTCGGGGGGTTATAAGAATGGAAGCACTGTGTTACTTCACACTGAAAAGCCGAACACCGCTCTTCTTTTTTCCCTCAAAAAATTTCCGTAACACATTGACCTGTACCATAAATAGAGGAACAAACAGCTCAATGATGAGTTTCTTCCTTTTTGCTGCTTTCAGTACCTCTGAGGAAAACAAGATGATGCAGTCCTAAAATATTAATAAGGGAGCAAAGGAGTAATTGCCAGTGTATGACATTCAAAACAAAATAGTAATGAGATAGTAGAAAGTTAAATCTACTTAAATAATAATACAGGCACATCATTCTATTTGCTGAATACCACATGTACACCCCTTTCACAATGAAACTCAGATTGGTGGAGATCACTTGTAAACAAAAATAAGGCATTTTGGCTGTAAGCAGATGTTTAATTTTAAATACATTTTGCATGTTTAATGCAACATAAAACACACTCCTGAGTGTGTTTGCCACTTTTCCATGTCCAGCTTTATTACACTAAAAGATCCCTGCAGATGGTTAATAGCCGTGCTAGTGGCAGTGGATTATTTGCTGGTTCACTGAGCGTGCCTGATTTTTGTTATGAGCACGCACACTCATCCTGCGGTGGAAGATTTTACAGTTATGTCAGCCAATTCAGATCTCATGCAGGCAGAAACCACTTGTCCAATGAAAACCTTTATTTTCAAACTGCTCTCTTGCATTTTTGGAAACGCATACCTAGTTTCCTACCCAACCCAGTGTTGCTCAGCACTGATACATCCCTATATAGACAGAAGCATCCAGTCTCAGCAGAAGACTGAGGCGTTTCTCAAACTTCCATGCATGTTGGGGCTCTGAGTGCATTTCCCCATCATGGAGAAAACATGGAAATTTTTGGAAATATTAAAACATCCCCTTCTTTCTGTGGCTGGGGATGCTGGGGAAGCCACAGCCCCTTTTTGTGGGAGCTGCTTTTAAGCTGAGCCTCTGCTGTTTGGCCCTGACCTGAGCCACAGCTCCCACTATGCCTGGCCAGTGCCAGCCTCACCCCAGGGCTGTGGCTGCCCCAGTGCCCTAGGGATGCCCTGACTGCCAGATCCTACCATCACACACCTGGGGACCTTTCGGCACTCCTGGAACAGGAGTCTGTGGTGCCCTGACAGATCTCTGTAGGGCTTTTTGTTTGCATTGTCCAAGAAAGGATGGGTGGCATTCTTTTCCTTTCCTTCACTGATTATTTCAGCATGCTTTCAGATGGTTACATGGATGATGATCTAAAAATTCTGATTTTTCATTATGATACATTTTTCTTCTTGAAATCCTATCATACCATCCATAATTGCTATATTTTTCTGCTGGAATTCCTGTCTTAATGCCAGTATGCTGTTTTTTATCAAAGGTGCTGATTTATTTTTAAAACATTTGAAACTACCTATGATGAATTTTTCTCAACCATGACCTTCCTGTGACATATAGTCTCCCTTTTGATCTTTAACTGTTTGAAAGCATTTTCTTAACATTTTCTCTTGTACCAGTTGATGAGGACAGAAAACAGGCTTAGGATGGATTCCAGAATGAGGAAATCTTTGTTTGCAAATAAATTTAGTTACTTGATTTATTTTGGAAATAGATCAGCTGTCACGAATTCTAGAGGGCAGCATCAGTGAGTTCAGTTAATTGAAACAGAAATGACAGAATGTCAATTAGCTTTTCCATTAGATGTTATATAAGCAAAAGCTACTGTACAAGGCCAAAGTGAATTTATTTTAGTGTCAGCTGTACAGATCCTTTTTTATATGTTTACAAAAAGACCCCCACCTTTTTAAAAAAAATCCAAACATTTTCTTTGTATTTCCTTGTCTGTAAGATTCAGAATTACTGTAATATGCAGTACAGGCATCTATAATATGCAGTACAGGAAGGGAAGTAGTGGTGAGACATCAAAAATAATGTAACAGCTTCCCAAATCCTTATACTTGTCCTTTAGTCCATTCAATATGCCTCCAGCCTATGTCTGACAACTTGAAACTGCCAACAGTCCAATGTTTGTAGCAAGGCAGTGAAATTTGGTTTCTTCTATGGAAACAACTTCTGTGGGATCCCACCATGAGCTGAACCCTGGTGTGGTCAGCTCCTCAGTACACACAGGGCAGGGTGAGAACTTCAGAACAGAGACTTTGTGATGGTGGGAACTGGAGCTTGTCATAATTATACCATGATGTCAAAACTCAAGTCAAGATACCCATTAAGTGAGAATGAAAATTTTTCTTGATAAACCAAACCACAAAGGGCAACTAAGTAGGTATTTTGCTGACATACTTTACTGCTTTACACACACTTTACGCAGTGAAAGGAAAAGGGCATCCACCCAGGTCTGAGATGTTCATTCCTGGCTGAAGCAGCATTGCTCTCGTTATTTCTCACACCACAGGTAGGTCTGTTTTGTCTTCAAGGGATTAGTCTCAATTAAAAATTAAAAATAAAAGTCCCTGTTATTTGAACAAAAGACCAAATTCTCCACCCTTGTTGCAGCAGCAGCTGTTGCAGCCTGTGTGGTCTCAGCCACAGAACATGTCACAGCTAAAATGAATCAGCGTAATTTACAGAATTACCTAATCTAGCATTTTCTGAGAAAAAATGCAAGCTGACAGATTTTGCTCTGGATGGACAGATAGTTTTCCAGCTCTGCCAGAAGTGACCTGAGGAAGTTGTCAGTTATCTGTTATTTAACTCCTAAAAAAGAGAACAGCTCCTGCAGATATGAGACTTTCCTTCCTAAAAGTTCCAAAACATTAGTGAGATTCAATAGAAGAGCTGGTAATAGACTTTATAATTTCAACGTTGCAGCTTGAGTGTACTTTTCTGTGAAATAATCTCTTGTCCTCCTTATCTTTCTACCCCTCAGCCCTCCCAAAAAATAATTAAAAGAAAAAAAAGAAAATGCTATCTCATGAGATTGCCCATGTGTCCTGGAAGCCAAAGTTCTCCTTGTGATAAATTTGTAGGAAAATATATAAAAGCCACCACAGGCCACATTGGATTAGATTAGGAAGGTGTTACATCACTGAAGAGGGTCTTCTAGTTCTTACAAAATTCACTATATTTGCTAATTAAATAGTCTTATTTCAGAAAGACTTGTTTTGGAAAATTGTATAAACCAGAAGTTACATCTTCTGTGCTTCTTAAAGGGGAAACAGTAAATACTCCATTCTCACTGATCCCAGATTCCTGCCAGATGACTGAAATGTTGGCTAAGTTGGTTATTTAGGGATTTTTTTTTTAGTTTGTTTTCTTTGACTGAAGACCCTTGCAAAAATGCGAGGTAATGCAGGACCATGTTATCTGGTGTGGGAAAGGAAAAGAAAATGGTTAGTGGAAGCTTGTGAGTGTTTAATCAAGGTCTGAAATCTATAGTAAAGGAAATGTAGGATTTTCTGTACATTGCTAGGAGGTGATTCCTGGAGGTAGGTGTTGAGTAGGGGTTTATGCAAACTCAAGGATAGTCTTCAGGAAGACTATTCATTTATTTATGGCTCTGTGATACTTTGCAAGCAAGGTAGGACAGGGCAGGGACAGAAAAGGGGACCATGGAAATGCCTACAGTGCAGTAAAACCCCGGGCTGGCCTGTGGCAAGGATCACTGGGCATGTTCATTGACGTGACATTCCAACACACCAAGTGCACAAAGGGTTGAGCACAAATCCATGGAGTACAGTGGAGACAGACAGGCATGCCAAACCTCTCCCCTGGGGCGATGTCCCTTGAATGGGTTGTGATAAGATCATCTCAATCCTCCTGGATTGGGAAATCCTCCGTGGTCATGATGAGATCCCTGCATGCTTTGGGGTCCCATGCAGATTATTTGTAACCCATTGTGTTTTTGCCCCTTTGTACCCCCCTTGCTTTTCCCCATAAAAACCTCTGTTTCTGCCCTCTTTGGGAGGGAGCTGTCCATCTCTGGCCTCCTTTGCAGGGTCCTGGAATAAAGGCTACCCCTGTGGAACTGTCACACGAAGCTCCTGTCCCTTTGTCCCTGTGTTAGCCTGGGGATACCTCACAAGGCAGAGCTGAAATCACTAAGAGCTGAAATCACTGCTGAGAGCTGACTGCTGCCTTGCTGAGATTACCCGGCGGCTGAAGGACAGCCTGAGACCCCTAGAAAGTTGTCCCATGTGGGACCTCTCTCTGGAAGGCTGCGGTGTCCGGGTCAAATCTTCAGGGTACCTGCATCCTTCACTGCACACTGTGTTCACTGCACGAAAGCACGCTAGGGATGAGTGTTCTCACTACCAGATCTAGCTTCACACTTAGAGTTTGCAATGCCACTGAGTTTACTGCAAACTTGAAGCTGCACACTCAGTTGAATAAAATCTCCTGCAGAGATGAAGGCATGTGCTATTGACATGTGACCCTTTTGAAGAACGGCTGCAGGAAAAGGATAGACTGCGGGATTGTCATGCAAGCAGTTTGAATAGTCCTGGACTGTTAAAACTGCAAAATACAACTTGACTGAGTTATACCGGACAGTGCGGAGGCACTGAGGCAGGAGTGGCTTCAGCCTCATTGGCAGACACTTCAGCGCAAACTTTTTGTGCTCATCTGAAATCTGTGTCCTCTGGATGCATTCACACTGAGCTTGCAGATATGCCATAGGACCTGTAGGAAATCTGTGCCTTTCTAGGGTAGCATCTGGAGATCTGGAGATCAGGCACGGTGCCTAAGGGCATTCAAAATGGCACCAAATGTGCATGCAAAAAGCACAAAAGCTTAATCAATCACCTCAGAAATAGGAGTGGGGCAAAGTTAGACTGCATTTAAGTGCATCTCAGCCTCTCACTTTTTCTCTAGGCTTCCCAAGAACTAAAGCATTACCATCCCCACTTCTGTTTTGTCACAGTTCCTCTTCTGCCTCTGTCATTTGGGGTGGTGATGCTGGAGAAACAGATACATGGAAAATGCTAACTTGGATGAACAGCGCCTGCATACAACCTCAAAATTTTTCTAGATTAAGTCTACTGCTAATCATGAATATACAATTAGTGAACTTGACCCTTGTTCTTCTGGTAACAAACTCTTCTTTCTGGAATAATTGCTTAGAACAGCAAGCAATTACTTTCTTCTGTACATTTGATTACTAATTTCTTACCAGAACAATAAAAAACAAGTAACTTCTCTTCCAATCTTCACATTATAATTTTATTCCTGCTGCCAAAGCATGCCTGGCTGCTGCTTTGTATATTTGATGTGCAGCTGTGGTAGGAAGCCACAAATAGCATCATGGCATCTTGAAGAGCTGTGCTTCCAAGGGTAAAAGGACCCTGCAGGGCATCTCTTCTCAGGGAGCCATCCTAACTATTTGGAAAATAGCAAATACGTTGTGGTGTGGAAGATGCAGAATGAACTAAAAAAGTTAATTCCAACCTTCTTTTTCCAACCTTCTCCATTGCAAGAAAGAATGGCCAGCATACACTAAAGAAATGGGTACCCTTTCTCACTGGCTTGAAAGGCTGCCACAGGCTGCTCTGGCTGTGTTATATACTTATGGAGGCATGGCGCAGGAGGGAAGTATTATACCATAGATGGCTGTTTGGTTTTTTTCACCTGCTGTAGTAGATGAAGAATACTTACAAAGCAATCAATCTAGGATGCCTCAGGATTAACTAAAATGCTTTTTTCATCATTTATGGTAAGCATGTGCCTTTTACATTCAAGAGAGGAAGGGGAGCATCCTGAAATTGCGCACAGTATAAACTGATTGCTACCCTTTATTGAATTAAAATGCATGAATATGCATGGGTGGCTGTGTCTGTCTTCAGGTGAAATAGAGCAGCCTTTATAAAGCTTCCATGACTGGCTGTGAACTTTTCATTTTCTGCATGTCCCAGAGACTCCTAGCTCTTTTTAGCCAAGTGCTGAAAGCATAGCAGTACTTGAAAGATAAACTTGGGTGTTTAATTAAAATCTGAAGAAAGATACTTGAATATGTTACCTTAAATTTCATCCCTGTATCTATTTTCCTCTCACAGATGCTTCTCCTGATAGCATTACCTCTTTTGAAATTGGTCTTTATTTATAATACACATTCCCATCTCTCTCTTGATAATATTGCAATGAATCATTCAGAGAGTGGGGTGAGTTAGATGATCTCGTCCAAAGTAAAAAGTAACATTCAGTGATTTTTATCTTTTTGTCTGGATCATGTTCCTCTGAATCACAGAGAAAAAGAGTTTTACCATCTTTAATAAGAAATGTTCCCTTGCAAAGCATACCCAATTTGCAGTGTTACACAGCTGATGCACATATGAGAAGTTACCAGCTAACATTAATTAGCACTTTAAGGCTGTAGGTCCTGGGTTCAGCAGTCCAACTGATTTTTCTGCCTATTTATGTACTTTATCTTCTCATGCCCATATACATTCACTAGTAACTTTGATCTCAAACAACAGAAAAAAATCATGCATACATTCTTGTCCAATTGAATGCATTATTGAATTTTTATCAAATTTGATATTGTGTTCTGAATAAACAAAAAACTGCAGCATAAAAATCCCTAGGGGATTCTGAGGCAAGAAAATGAACAGTAGCCTGTGCTAACTTCAGATGTTCATTGGAACGTAGGTCTCAACAAGCCAGAAAAGATCAAGGGTGTAAATGATGACATTTTCCTGCCTCCTGCAATGGTCTGTAATTAACTTTCAAAGAAAGTTCACATGGCCTATTTCCATACTGAGTCAAGCCTACCTGAAATTTATGTTCAAATCCTAGTCGCAGGGGTGTTCAGCTTGTGCCCTAAAGCATTTGATTTGTTTTCCTAAATCACTGTTTTATGAGTTTGCTCTTCTTACTGTCCCCACACACAAATCTCCTTTAATCTCATCTTTGATACTTAGGAGAGAAGTCAATCCAAAAAATGAGATTCCTTTAGCCAAGTGTTTCCACATTATTTCCCCATACATTTTTTTTCATTAATACACTGGTTTCACTATAGGACATGAAAAATTCTAGTAACATAGAGTTTAATTTCTGTACTTTTACTCAAGGGATCTTCATCGTAATCTGTATCACTACTATTACTGCCTTAAGTAATAACTAAAAGAGGTCATGTTCTAGGTTAATAGCCTGCAGCTGCAATGGAGAGAAGTCTGCAGTTCTAAATGCAGCTATCCAAATAAACTAGATATAGCTAATAGTGCTACCCAATGATGGGAAGTATTTTCACACAGATGTTGACATTAATCTGAAGTGCCAGTTCATTTCACTCTGCTTGAGTTTATTGTATTTGCAGCTACACTGAAAAAAAGAAATAGGCTTTGGAAACAAGTTGACCAAATAATTTTTTCAAGCTGAGTTTCTGAAGGTGTCCAGCTGGAAAGAAAAGTGTCCAAAGCAATGATTTACAGAGGATTTCAGTCATCTTGACAGTCTTCACTTCAGATGCTTTTACACTCCTTGTCAAAACTGACTTTGTGAAGACTTCTTCACCTGTGTGTTTGATGGAAAATAAAACACAAATCCTACATTGACTTCAACAATACTTTCAGATTTTTACTAGGGACACTGACAGTGTCCAGAACTATGTTATGCTCAGTACTTGTAGAGTTCAGTAGTCAGCTTCAATTCCCTTTCTTGTCAAACCTAATAGCCAAATATCTGTATACATCTGCTCAGCTATCAGGAGGGGGCTTACAGTGAGAACTTGACGGATACAAAGGCTTGTCCTCCTATATCTAAAATGCTCAGTCCAAACAGTCTCACAATCCCTAGGTTGCACCTTCACAATTCATTATTATAACTCAAATACTGTTTGCAGCCAGCTGATGGGTCGGTCTTGTTCTTTTTATTTCCTTACAGAAATTATTTAAGAGACACAAAAATATTATTGTCTTCCACCAAAAAAAAAACCAAAAATCACTCCAATTCTGAAATTGGCATTATCCTCTTTGGCAAATGTTGGTAAGAAGCAAACGCTACAAGAGCCTGTTTTTGTGGCATGCTAAGTAATCAAGCAAGCAAGGACAGAGACTAACACAATAGATGAGATTTTATTCAAGTACAGATGAGCATTCCCATTGTCTGAGAAGTTCAGAAATGCAGCAGAGAGAATAAGATATCAAGAGTATCATTTTCCTGGGCAAAGCACATACAATTGCAGTGGATTAAATTAATTTTATCTGGCACAGAAATTAACACATATGGCATTGTAAATTCCCTTTGCCCCCAAGATCCTAGTGTCATCTTATTTATATGAGTACATTCTGCTTGTACAAATTAGCCTGTCAGTCTCCAGAACTTTCACCATATGGAAAGAATCACTTAGAACTACAGATGTTGCACAGAGCACAGATGATCAGAACAGCAGAGTGCACATTTTGAAAGTTGAAGGTGCAATGGTGGTATTTCCAAAGTACTCTCTGTTTGGTATGCCTCAGTCCATGGATAAATGAAACTCAGTGTGGCTCCATGGACCTTCTCCATCATCAGACAACTGACTGACTTACTATTAATTAGCTTGGTTAGTGGAGTGGTCAGTGCCAAGGCAAGGATGGCACCTTTATGTCCTAGGACACATCTTGAACTGGCTGATGAAATTTCAGAGCGATTAAAAATCACTTTTGACAATTTATGGATAATAGGTGCAATACTCATCCAATGGGGAGAGTAAACATGTTGAGAGCTTTAAAAAGACAGGAAGATGATGTAACCAATCAGCAAAGCTTCTGATTCTGGAAATAGAAGTAATGGAACAAGAAACTATTGGACTACATGGAGGACAATACACAGAGAGTAAAAAACAATGTAATTTTGTGTCTGAGTGTTTGAGAATAGATTATTTCAGAATAATCTACTCTTATTCCATAATGGGTAACAGATGCTGCAAAGATAAAACACTTGCTATTGTATTATTTTACTTTAGAAAGGCTTTTGATGGTGGTGGTCATGACATTCATCTTAGCAAATTAGAACACATGATGTAGATGAGTCTAGAACAGAACAGTCACAACCCACATCAGAAAGAGAGACAAAGAGACTATTGAGGTGCACAGTCAGTGTGTGGATGTTTGTTTTGAATGGGTTCTATAAAGTCCAGCAGTATTCAAGTGATACTCTGCAGCAAGGTACTGCAAATCAGTTCTCTGGGAAATCTTCCCTGGTAAGGTTGAGAATAAAGATTCTCAATACTTCTCAGGCAAGTGACATTCTCCTTAACTGGGTTTTTAAATAACAAACTAGGAAAAAAGCATGCTGAAAGTATACAGGTAAGACACTGACTATGGTAATCTCTCAACATCCATTTTAAGTGTCTGCTTTGATATTCACAGATGCTAACAAACACATCTCAGACACTCTTAAAGGTTCATCAACTCAATGCTCTGACTCTAACCATAAAAACAAGACAAATATAAAGTAATGCAAAGTCCCTGTATACACCTGTGTTGCACTTTCCCAGTTTCTATGAGCTGTTTAAGGTCTCTTTAAGGGTTTCTAGAGCTGACAGCTTCTAATGCACTCATGGATTTTCCAAGGCTCTCATCAACCCCCTTGTAGTCTTCAGCTGATGCTAAGCACTATTATTGAAATCTACAGTGTAGTCATGTGTCAAGAAGTACTTCTTTTTGTTTAATTTTAAACCTTCTGCCCAATACTTTCACTGAAGTGATTTAAACCTTCTCATACAGAGTGAGTAATAGAGGCATGACTTACCTCAGGCAGAGGCACTGGAGTTACTGTTACTTACCCCAGACTGGCAAGGAGAGAACATCCTTTGTGTTGTTTTTGTTCAACCTTTGAAGAAACCTAAGTACACACCTGATGACAAATGTCTTAGGATCAGCTAAAATCAGCCCTAATTTTTCAGTCTCACTGTTTGCATTTCTTCCTTTTGTGTCTCAGTTCTTGGTCCAGTGTTTGTTCAGATCGAGGAGTTACTGTTCTATGCTGCAGCTCCCTTCCTGCCTGCACTCCTGGGTCTTTGAAAGGAAACCAGACATAAGGGACAGGAAAGATATCACCCATGGCTTATCCTGATAGGGAATGGGGTTACTCCTGAGGAATTCACCTTGTCTACCTGCCCCACATCATCAGCACCAGTCTTTGTGAGGCGATGTAAGCACTGCTTGCCACATGAGACAGCACAGTCTGTATGGCTGGGAGCCCTCCGTCAGCTACACAGAGCAGTAGCCACAGCCATAGCTTTTGCTTACAACACATAGGTTTGCCACGTCTGTGAGGATCTCTTTGCATGTTCTGTACCTTGGCTTCATTGTACATCTAGATTAAACCTAAGCAATGTGTCTCACAATGGCACAAATACTTCTGTACGTCCCCTGGAAATGCCCTGTTTTACAATGCTAAGCTGTGCACAAAAGAGTGACTGGTGCAGCTGCACATTATCATGTCTTGCAAGTAATTTCAGAAGAGCTGTACAATGGACTTTGGGCCGAGCCTCAGCCCAGTGTTTTGCTGCTGTGCCAGACTATGTGAGGCAGACATTCAATCAGTAATGCTTTGCCAGAGGCTGATATCGCTCAATGTACTTTCATAAACTTTGAATTATGACAATACATGGCAGATGTAGGACTGGTCCTGTTTATATTTGACATAACTTTTAGCTAAGTACTAACAAACCACCATCATAATATCAAAATTTTACATTCCAGAAATTCTTTCCTGCTTGTAGGAATATGGTGTTATAATAATTATAACAATATTCAATAATGCATAATCCTTATTGCTTTTTAAAAAGCTAAATTTTGTCACTACTTCAATGAGTAGATGCTTTTCTAACAATGGTCCTCTTTGGCTTCATTTTCATGATTTTTTGTTAATACTGATGGAAAAAAATAATGACTCAACAAGCTTAGGAATATAAGATCACCTGGATCACTATAATTGGGAAGAAACCGAAGTTTATTGGAAAAACTGTAATCAAGATTTGGTATCAATATAGAATTTCTCAAAGCTAATATACACTGAAAATGTCAGTGTTACTGACATTAAGAAAAATTGCACCTTTCATTGTTCCTGCATCCTTAGACACTAGTTTTGTGGAAGGGTCCCTTATAGGTAGAAGAGGTTTTCCTGCACATGTGTAATATGGCTGGGTGCTGTGCTGAAGTTCCTGTGGTGTTGGATGGACACCCAACTCTTAGGCATTACACCATAAAATCAGGTATTTCAGCCTAGCAGCATGAAATAATTAAAAAAGACATTACATTACGTTACTTCAATTATTTTGGATCAGCTCTCCTTGTTAATCATCCTCTGACTAAACCAGGACTATCCATGTAAGAGTCCGCAGGATCTGCTTTACACAGCTCCTGCAGGACTAACCCTTTGAAGACTGGTGGTGTCAAATGCTGTTCCCAGACAACGTGGAACAATTCAGGGAGAAATTGTGGATGAATGCCAGATGACATAAACATAAAGTATCAATGATATTTTATTTCAGTCTTTGAACGATGCGTTAATTGCAAAAAGATGTGTAAAATTGGTGAAAATGTGAGAAATGCAGTCTGATGGGCTATTCTGTACACTGATAAAATCTATATAGAACAAAGATATGTGCCTCCATTTAATCTTGTAATTGCCAAAGGCAGTTTGTAAGCCCTCTCCGATACTCTTCACTCCTCTCCTGAAATTCATGGCTGAAAAACCTGGCATGCTTTTTCTTCTGCTAGTTAAAGAAAGACTAGTGGAACTTTCATGTTATGACTAGCAATATCATCTCACGTTACACCAAGCTACAACAGTTATTAATGCTAGAATAATGTTCTACTGTCAAATTTTGTCCTAATTGAACTATAGATATTGGTATGTCAAAGTGCTGCAAGGGTGAGTTCTTCCCATTTGACACATTTGTATCAAAAGACTTGGATTTAAAAGCTACCATTCCGGCCTGGCAGTATTTTACACAGGCAGCAAGGACTGAGGTAATCTGGGTCTGTACTCTCCATTCATGAAGTCTTTCACCTGGGAAGTCTTCTCCCATTTGTAGGATAACTGGAAATTAGTATGGTAATGAAGATCAAATCAGGTATCTAAGACCAACCTGAGCAGAACAAGGTGCAGAGCAGTGAAAATCTACAGCAAAATTAAAAAACTTCTTTTTCTCAATTTAGTCCTCTTAATCATCTCGCTGAAAAGGGTCTTCTCACGTGTTTGCAGGATCTTTTTCTTTAAACTGCTGTACCACTGACCCTTTGAAATCTGTTGCTGTTAAATATGGTTTCAGATGAGTATGAAGGATTTGCCTGGGCAAACACCTTAATTAATTAAAAATAAAATCTTTTTTATTAATTATAAAAATAAAATCTTGTATCTCCCTCATCTCGTGTTTAAGTTCTATGATGTGCTGCCACCTTCTCTAGTGCTGCTTCTACAGCATCACCCACAAGTCTTTCTTTTCTCTGGCACTTGCTGCTTCCTTTAATATGCTTTCGTAGTCAATATAGTGAAGCAATGACCTGTCTGAAGACAGTGAGCCCCAGGAGATCACTCAAGCATTCAGACAGTGCTTTTTGGGAAGGTGTAGAGAAGTGGCATCTGATCTCATGAAACGACCCACATGGGAAATATTTCTCAGTAGTCCTTGTGCACAGGCTCTATCTAGTTCTTTTTGTCTCCCTTTATTACTGCTGGCAATAATTACTGCAAAATTACTGCTGGCAGTAATTTTGACCTCTCACAAGCTCCTACACTTTTCATTTTCACTCCAAGAAACAGGTGATTTAGTGTCTAGAACACATAGATGTTCCTGTAGTCTTAGATCTCCTCTCCTCTCCCTTTCTGCCTCCCTTGATGGGCCCTGAAGCAGAACTCACTTGCTCAAATGAGATGGAAACCAAGGGACTGTTTTGGAATCCTAACTATGTCAGCCTGGCCTGGGATTCTCACTAAGTCACTAAATGGCTGAGGTTGGAAGGGTCCTTTGGTCAAATCCCCGCTGCTCAAGCAAGTGACACCCAGAGCTGGTTCCCCAGCAATATGTCCAGACAGATTTTGAGTATCTGCAAGGACGGAGACTCCACAACCCTCCTGGACAATCTGTGCCAGTGCTTGGTCACCTTCACAGTGAAAAAATGTTTCTTGATGTTCAGAGGGAACCTGCTGTATTTTAGTATATGCTCATTGCCTCTGGTTCTCTCACTGGGCACCACTGAAGAGAGCCTGGCTCTGTCCCCTTCGCAACCTCCCTTTGGATACTTACCACATTGATAAAATCCCTCTGAGCCTTCTCTTTTCCAGGCTGAACAGCCATAGCTCTCTCATCCTTTCCTTACAGACAGATAGTCCAGTCCCTCTGTCATATTTGTGGCACTTTATTAGATTCCCCCCAGTATGTCTTAGGGCCTCTTGTACTGAGGATCCCCAGACCTGGACAGAGCACACAAGGTGAGGCCTTCCCAGTGCTAAGCAGAGTGCAAAAAGTACTTTTATCTACAAAAGTACAGACAGGAATCTGTATCTGTGTATCTGTCTAAAAACTCAGCATGTAAACATGCTCTCTGAAACGTACAAGAGTAACTTCCAAAAGCTTAAGAAGCAATGTTAGGGCCTCTGCTAAAGCACTTCAATTTCAGTATGTAAGATTAGAAGAATAACTGTAGTGATGGTGAAAATTAGTAAATCATATTACTATTCCTATGTATTTTCTATATGTCACTCTGCTTAATTCAGTCTAAGAGTAACATAAATACTTCTGTTTAGCACAACTTAGCAGATGTCTAATATTTTTTCTCAGAGCAATGTTTTGTAGAGGGGTTGTGTGTTCCAGAAAGGAAAATCAATATTATTAGTTTAAGATCTGTAACTTTCTCTGTTGCCTGGCTTTAAATTTTCACAATTTACTGAAGAAATAAAAGCATGTGTGGCTTCCTCAGCTTTTCTTCTAAGTTTTCCTCACCTAAAGGGAGAGACCCATCATCATCATCAGTTTACCCACATCCTGAGACATGGCATCATCCTGCCAGGAAACAAACAATTTCACATTAATTATAACTGATCTCATAGTTCAGATAATAAAATCTCGAGTACTTTTCTGCAACTACTCCAAGACCAATAGGAGGAAGTAGGAAGCAGTATAATGGACAACTTTCTCTGGGTGTGACCTCTGATGGAGCTGGTCACTCAAAGCTGTCCTCAAAGGTGGCTTTTTCATGGTTAGCAATGGGTGAAACACCCCCATAGGGAAACCAATCACTTTGAGAGGAATGAGACTAAATTAATCTAGCTTGTAAGCATTCATTATAAATAATTTGCTCTGGTCAAACCATGGTTTTACTGGTGCCTCTTGTTAAATCTATTAGAATACTGAGTTGCTGAATGCAGTACAGAGAGGAAGCAATATGCCTGGTTTTGTTTGTAAAATAAATGCTTTCCAAAGCTCTGTATGTGAATCCTGGAAAAGAATGGTTTTGATTTTCCCTTGAGAAATGGGCTGATGCACTTTTGTCAATAGGCATCATTTTCAGATATAAACCAAATTCATTCTGGCCCTGCTGAATGGTTTCAGAGCCATATACCCTGGCAGCAATAATACTGTCAGCTTTCTCTCATATTAAATTCACACTTGAGGAGCTGTAGATGATGAATTTTAGATTTCTCTAATCCTTGATGCTGCTTTCAGGTTTTGAGAAAACTAATGCAAAATCTATTTGCCAAGAAAACGTGAATAAAGAGTCTGTAAATAAGGGTCTGAGCCTTGAGGTCATACAGTGAAACATTAAAAAAACCCATATATTTTTATATATATATTTCAGAAATGCTCAAAGAGAGCTGATGTTAGGATCAAATAAATAAGCCAAGCAGAGATCAGGACAACTAAGGTATTTAAGTAAATTTCAGTTATAACTGTAAATTTTAGAAAAACTGTATCTTTCTCTAGTCTGGTATGTATTGATCTTGGGAGGTAGGGGAGAGGCAGGCAATTTTAGTGCTATGCATGTTTATACAACATCGTGAACATTTAAAGAAGATGTGCCCATTCAAGATGTAAATACGATTGCTTTACACAGTGACCTTGAGCTCTGCATTTAATTTTATGAAGAGAGCATCAGAATGAAAATCAACAATCAGAGGCTTGTGAATCAAGTAGGAACTAACATGGGAAGCACAGCATTTCTGGAAAGAGACAGAAAAGCAAGGAAGGGGCAAAAAAAAAAAAAAAGCCTCAAGCACAGTTCAGAAAAAGATATTTCAGAGAGGAATTGGTAGCCTGTTTGATGTTTTTTTCTAGTGAGTATTGGCATGGCACTACTAGCCTGTACACAGCCTTTCTAACTCAGCTTGTACAGATACCCTCTCTTGAGTGCAACTAGGATGTGAAAACAGATAATCCCATTCACCAAGGCAAGCAGAAAGAAAAGACACATTGAGAACATACGGTTGTTAGGCCCCGCTCAGCAACGTGCTTGTGTGTCCATTCTCGATACATGCCACAAACTCTCCCAAACATTTACCATATTCAGCTCATCTGTCCACCAGAGATTTTTTTTTTAGAATGGAGCATTGCAATTTATTACTGGGGAACAAACTTCCCATCCTTGCCTCAACATAGGAACATAGATCTCAAGCAGGTTCTACCTAGATGTTTTACTTTCCTCCTTAGGCTTCTTTCTTTTCCTAGAGTTATACTCTGTTCCTGATTTACTGGATCCAGAATTCAGGCAGAGTACACTTTAAAGTCATTATGATGAATGGCAAAAAAATGGTAGGCTTCAGATTGCCAATTAAGTCTAAATTGAAAAACCTTATAATAGCCACTATTTAATATGGCATGTACAAGAGAAGATAAAAATAATTATGACAACATCATTGCAGCATGATCATGGAGAGAGTTATATGATTTGTTTCAGTTTTGAGGAAATTAGACTCAGTGGGAGAAGAAAAAAGCATCAGGCATAAGGACCAGCTGTAGCACTAAAACACAGACAATAAGATTAAATCCTGATTTTAAAAAGTACCCTAAAGTATGTGGGGAGATGTTTCTTTGTCGTTCGGGAAGGGAGAGTTGTACATACTCATTTTTATATCAGGAACTCCTCTGAAACTATCCACTTTGAACCTGAAATAGGCAGAGTGGGTGCTTCATATGATGTTCTGGACATCAATCTGTATCTTTCCTTTTACAATACTCAGTCCAAGGTATGAGGCTACCTCCAGAGTCACAAATCCAACACGTATCTACCCATTTTAGCCCTGACACCATAGAACCTGTCTCCTCACCAGGGTGTCAGAAGTATCTGCAAGTACTGCTGGAAGATACAATGATTATTTGTATAACACATTAAAATGGAAAACATTGCAAATCACTCAGTAGAATGTAAAAAGTACATAGAGAAGACTTTCCTCAAAACCCCAGATTCAGGTAACCCCAAGCTAACCCCAAGCACTGAAGAATGTCTTAAACCTGGTAGCATCCACGTTCTCTATACACCACAGGTGTAAAGATGCAGAGAGTAGAATCAGGTCGTTGTGTACATGCTGCACTTACCAATCCAACAGAAGTCCTTCCCACACCCAATAAGGAAAAAATTGCAGGGGAAAAGAAACCACAAAAGAAAAAAACAGAACAGGTTCCTGTACACTGAGATGGCCCAAGCAGCATCAAATGTAGGGAACTTTCAAAATCATTTTCACACTTGAGTGCTCAGGTTTGTCACTGGTATTTTTAGTACTTGGACATCAAAAAAATGAAAGAATTTCCTGTCACTGAAACAATTCTAATTCATGGATGTTTGAGGTACTCGTAAGAAGCAGTGACATATAGGTACCCTGGACTTAACTAGTGAAATGCAGCATTCCAGGATAAGCCATCAGCACTGCACAGTGATAAAGAGTACAAACACACTGCATCATAGCTCCCGCTGGGCATTTTACAACATGATCACTCATTCCCTCTTCTCAGCCTGACTAGGGACAGACATGGAGCAGTATCAGGACAATACTATCGTAACAGTTGGCTCTTGTTTTGTGGTTTTCTCCCTCTCCACATTTTAGCTGTATGTGGCTGCTTCTATTATTTCCTGATCTGAGTCCTCTGTGTGTGTGGAGATTTTGCTAATGGCTAATTGTACTCATGAAATTCTAGAAGGGAATGCATTTCAGCATGAAATACACTGTATATCCTGCATTTATTCTTAATCAGGAAGCTCAGCTTCTAAGGAAGTGTGCTGATACATCTTCTTTATTTTTATGTCTGGCATCTTAAAGAAAAAGAAAAAAAAAAGAGAAGATTGGCAAGACCACAGTCTTTACTAGACTGAGGATTTAACTCCTTCAGAGCCTTGTGTTAAGAAAGGATGAATCAGTCTGAATAGGAGAGGCATCCTCATCCTTCATGCTGTACTTGTGGAGAAATTTGGTAGCTCTCTGGAGGTGGAATTTCAGAGTGATGTTATTCCTGATTTCAAATGCTAGCAGGAATTTGAAAATGGAGATATCACCAGCCCACTCAAAACTGAAAGCCTGTATTGAAAGATTTTGTGATGTGCCAGCTAGATTCCTGATCACGAGAACGTCAGTTGCCATGCTGAATTTGATCCAAATCTCTACATCTCTTGGGGTAGAGTGATGCACATGAGAGAGCTGCACATGAACTGAGGAAACCCATTTAACTGCCGTCTCAAGTCACTGAATCTTACGAATTTCACCAAAGCTATGCCATTGGAAGCATCTGCTGAGAGGAGTGTTTCAATACCAGCAGATGTTGTTATGGATGATGACATTGTGTGTCATTGTTGCCTGGTAAATAACTTAAAAACAAGTGAAAAAATAGCCAAGCATATACAAAAATGTACCCTGCATCCAGAGTTAAAACAAACACTTAACTCATCCTGATCACAAAGAACGTTTCATCAGAGTGAATTCCTTAAGGCTACTCTATCACTTAACAGGTAACCAGTTACCAAACAGGGGCCAAGAGGTAAAAATGTGCATTAGAATAGAGGGTCACAAATATTAGGCTGAAAAACCTGAAGACTCTTGTTTATGTTTCTCAGAGAGAAAAACTTCCATTCCATGAAATCATGCATAGTGGCAGCCAGAAGGGTTTTCAGGAAAAGGTACTAATAATATATGCTAATTTTTTAAGACTTTCTTTAAAAAATTATGGAAAATACTATTTTCAAAGCTTGTATACACTACATTTAAATTCCAAGCAAAATGGTTTGGGAACAGTAAGTTTCTGCAGAATGATGGAGACAACTCAGAAAATGGCCTAGTTTGGTCTGTAGTTCAAACTGTAACTCAGACCTGGAATGTGTGTGGGAATACATACGCAACTCTACATGTGTACACAGCTGCATCTAGTGCTGACCCAAAGATGCAAGCTGACCGAAAACCTCAAGGGACTGAAAAGGGGGAGCTGGAACATACAGCCTTCCAGTGGAGGCCACTCCTTCAGCTGAGAAAATGCAAGAAGGACATCAAGGCTCCGTCTGCCCCAGAAAGACCCCACACAACTTACCCTGACATCTTTCAACACTTAGAAGAAAATAATGGGAGATATAGGAAGCAACAGCTACTTCTCTTCCACTCAATTATGGCAGGAGAATATCTGAGCCATTCCCTTCGGACTACCCAACAGTGCCACTTGCACTGGGTGATTTGCCATGCTCCAGTAAAGCAGTCACCTTGGCTATACACGATGAGGCATTGTCACCAGCTTTTCTCAAGGCACAGATTTTGGGGTCGTGGGCAGGGGGGACCATATAGACTGGACAAGTACCTGCACAGTGTACCAACTGTTCTCACAGCTCAAGATAATCTATGCTTTGGCTGATAATCTTAGTAGTATTTATGGGAATTGTGGTGTAAATTTACACATGGTGTTCCTTGCCAAAGGATCAATTTAATGTTCTGCCCTGAAGGTGCATCAGTTGTCTGAATAGTTTCCTCTTTATGGATTTAGGCAATATGAGACTGCATTTTCAGATATTCCTGGCTGGAATCCAATCCAGGATTCACAAATAATGTTGCTTCAGAAAAGGAAATGAAGGAGATGGGGAGAATGGGGGTACAGACCTTGATAGTCTGTGTCAGACAGACTGAATCACTCTTCTATTACCTGTGTTGGAGGGACTGTATAAAGCAAAGATTGGTTTAAGAAATGGCTGTGAATCACTGACCTCTGTTTCTAAGTAACCAAGAAGCTTACATTTCTGTGATGTTCACTGACCTTTTAAAATTCTTCTTTAGAAATATGATTGTGTTTACTACTCACCAGATTAGCACTTGTTAAAGTGAATCTAATTTGGGCATTGGAGCAGGCTCCCTTCTTCTCCCCACCCCACTCTTTCCAAGTATTGCCTTCATTCTTTAGTATTTTGGATCAGTTAATGTATTTGTAACTTCTTCCTCGGGATCTGGAATGCTGGTTTTTACCATTGCTCTACCTGAGGTGGTGCCAAGCTTGGATGTCCCCACTGAAGCCAATTTACCATCTTCACTTCTCCCCTGTAAGTCTTTATTCAGCTAAGGCTGGGATATCCAGTCTGATTTCCATCGTTTGCACAGTGCCCACAGAACTGAAACAAGAACAACAAAATTATTGACAAATTAATAAGAGGAGGAGATATGCTGTTATGTGCAAGATAGTGGCAGGGATGGGAGACAATTAAGAGCTGCTAGACCATAAACAAGTCCAACTAGGTGTACTCAGAGACAGACATGATTTTATCAGATTTGTCTATTCTTTCAGATAGAAATAATTTCTGCAGATTATTTCACTGGAATTTGTTAGGAATTCTGCTAGAAATCTGTCTACTTTCTCACTGTTCTTCTGCCCAGCTTCTGTGTCAACCTCTTTGCTGGTAGGCATGGGAAGAATGGAAACGCCTGATTCTCAGTGTCCTGAGATCCAGAGTAAATTTTGTGTCTCACTTTCCTTTCACAAAAGGAGAAGCAGCATTTAATGAAGGGATATTGATGATGTTCATCTCTGCACAGGACCACCCAGATTCACTGTAACTCAGATCCCCATCAGATGCAGAATTAATTCTCTCAAGAATTAATTTGTGTGTCTTATGTCTAGCTCTTCAAAATGTGGGAAAAAAAGCAGAATTGGATGCTTTCTGCTTAGAAAGATGGGAATTCACAGCCAACCCACTCAAGAACTTTGTATTAGTAAGGCAGAAAAAAAGAAAAAAATGCAACATGCCAGCTGTTGCGAAGTGGCATGTGGAAAAATGAAACCTTAAGACATGTTTGTGAGATGCAATCGAGCTATATGTAATATATACCACACACTGCCTGACATGGTGTCAAGGTTTTAAAGAGTCCTCTGAAAATTTAAGCTGATGCTTTTCTGTTTTCCTAATTCTTTTCTCACCATGTTTCATAGCAAATCAGGTCTCATAGCAGATCAGTTGCTGAACTTTATCCACTGTATTTGCTCCCCTGCACCTTCTTACATCTGTGTTGATGTTGCTTAACTAGAAAAAGGCACCTTGCAGATGAACACATGCATATTTCTTCTCTGACTAATTGTTGTTTCCACCAGAGCAGTATATCCATCTTCTTCTGGAAACTGAACTGTTTCCACCTTCTGGTAACTGAACTGTCATTAGATTTAATCTTGTGGCACTTAATCCACACTATGGCTTCTGGGAGGAAAGAAACAGCTGTAGGGTGGAAAGGGGAGTACAATGATAAATAAAAATACTTATAAACTCAAGGTCCACCTTCAGCCAGATGAGCACAAAGCAGAAAGAAAGTGTTCTTTTTTCAGAAAATAAATTACAGAATCCTCTCTTTGAATGTGGCTGTTACATGTATCTGCCATCAACTGGAATTAGCAGAATGGGAAGTGTTACATAAATTCTGTGTAGTGATTGCACAGCACCCCAGAAGCCACTGGGGTGGAAAAGCTGGCAGGGGGTGTGAGTGGAGGGTGGGGAAATGTGGTAAAGGAGGAAGAGAACTAGAAAAGCTATTCTTGATTAAAAAGTGTTCCTATCTATTGTTGGAGGCTCCATTTCTGGCCTGTTACTGAATTTCATGAATGTAAATGTGTGCTTTCACATGTTGCTGAGTGTCCTGTCTGTCAGTCCAAAGGAACTTGTTCCCTCAGGGATGATGGGCAGTCTCAGGGAGACTGCAATAGGTCTATGCTAATCTCTTCAGCAAGTAACAAGCTCAACCCAAGACATTTGAAACCTATCTCTGAAACTGCCAATAATTTAGTGCTTCACTAACTTGGCCACATTATCAATGATAGTTCCATCCACTAAAGCATCTGATAGTGTCTTCAGGGTAAACAAACTCTTTCAGGTTTGTTTCAACTAGCAGCACTACTGCATGCAGAAATGCTTTCTGGGCTATTTTCCTATTCCCAGCCATCTGTTACAATGGCATCCAGGCAGCTTAGAAATCCTTGGGTTTGTTTCATTGATGCATATATGCCAATGTAATACTGATAATACTAATAGGTTGACACAGGCAGGCTGTCAAAATCCTTTAAAGGCGACTTCTGTTGAAAGTCTCAAGGAAAAGACTGCCAACCACCTGCCTTATTTCTCTGTAAGGCACTTTGGTACCATGGTGATGAATGCACAGAGAGCATTAAACACTGCTTTGTTATCAGATGAGAAATCAGAATTCTTTAAAGAAAGGAAAACAAAAAGTTCCATACTATTAAAACACAAAGTGCAAGAACATCTTTTCATTGCACAGTCTGACTATGAAGCCCATTTACTATTATTCCTTGTTTTATTTTCCAGATTAACTTCTCTAAAATCTATAGCTGCATTAAAAAAAAACCCAAAACTCCTGCCAAGACTCCTCTGCAAGAGCAGGATATCAAGGGCAATGATCACAGGAAAAGCATTTAATAAAGTATCAGTTAAAGAGAACTTTGTATGTACTGTGCCAGTGAAATAAAACCTCCTCTGGGGTAGGCCCCAGGTGCTGTTAAGCTATGCAGGTTAGGAACACATAAGAGTGGAGAGAACCACCACTGTGTTTCCATCCCAACCAGAAAGCCTGCGCAGAGCCCTTTATTTATTTGAAGAGAGTCAGCTCTTGTCACCTGGACATGAAAGACAATGGGTGGTCTGTGCTGGTTGTTTGTTAATTGTAGGACAGATAAAGATGCTCTCTCTTCACTCTCCTGCACATCCCTGGTCCGGTCAGAACTTTTAGAATTTTTTCCAGGAAGACCAGTGTCCTGACAGAAGGAAAGCACTATTGTCAGACCAGTGTCCTGATGGAAGGAAAGCACTATTGTCACTGATGAGATTTGGCTTCCAGCTCATAGCAGTGTCTTCTTGAACCAAATACAATCCATTGGTAAAGGGGACCTTCAAGAACAGGAAGAAGAAGGTGGTAATTGTGGGTTTCTGACTGAAAACAAGCAGCTGGGTTTGTGGTGGCTGAGAGGGCAGCATGGACACTTGCTTTCTGGGCACCAAGGCAGTGAATTTTGATGCCTAGAGAGGGTACTTAAGGGTACCAGAATGACACCCCAGGTGTGCAGGAATGCTGGCACCAAATGCTAGGGAAGGGCAGGATGGTAAGCTTAAGATAAGTTCTGCTATTAAGAATGAGACTGTATTCCAAGACCTCTATCCTGACTTTTGGGGGCAAGTAGAGGTCCTGAGTGCCAGTAGGTGGATGGGTCTTTGGGTAGAAAGGAGGGGTTTATGCCTGTTAAGATCAGGAGACAGGAAAAATCTGTAAAGAATGGATGCAATATATTTTAACAGAAGCCAATACTTAAAAATGGTAGTGCTCTAATGAGAACAAGAATGGCCATAAAGCAATTTGGGTCAACTGCAAACAGGAAATTAAGAGGGCAAAATAAGAACTAGAGGAGCAGTTTGGTATGGATGCTTATGCTGACAGCAAGAATGTTATGTAAATACTCAAAGGCAGGAAGCAGTAGGAATTGTGAAATGGTTGGATGACCAAGGTGTAGAAAGGACATTCAGGAATAAAAAAGTCATGGCAGAGAAGCTCAATTAAATATTTTCTTTTCTTTTTGCTGATGAGGATGATGGGGAGACATCTGCTCCCAGCCCAGTGGAAATGTGGCTGTGCAAATATCCCATAGCTTGGCCAGCAATGCTGCAACACCACAGCAGCACGTACACAGTGCTGTCTGCCAGGGTTGGTCCAAAGTACAACTCTGAGAAGGTTCTGGGAACCAGACTTGTGACTCTCCCTCCCACTCCTGGTAAGAAGGACTCTGCTTTATAAAATAGGTTCTCAGACCATGGGATGAACACAACCAGCTGGGAAAGAACCAGCAAGACTTCCATAATTATTAAGCTTCCATAAAAGTAAGCTTTCCAAGGGAAACCTCCGGTCCAGTCTTCTGGACATCTGTGAGGGTGTCAATAAATACATGAATACAGGAGATCCAGTCAGCCTCATTCACCTGGGTTTTCAAAAATTGTTTTATAATATTCCATGTGGATGGTATTCAAGGGTGTCCTGAAGAAAAGCTCCTTATTTGGATTTAAAGGCTAGAAAGCAGATGGCTGGCTTAATGGTGACTTCTTAGGATATGGACTACTGAAGGATTCACAGAAGAACCAGTCCTGACATCAGTTCTCTTCAATGTCTTCATTAATTTCATGGAAAAGGAACACTGAAATCTCCACAGTGGTGGGGGTAGCTGCAGCTTCCAGCAACAAAATGCCCACCTGATGACAAGGAACTTGTAAAAATGTGTGTCTGTGTCGTGGAAGTGGGGATAGATGAGCTTCAGGTTCAAAAAACATATGTTATGCATTTTGGAGGGAAAAATAATCTAATCCTACATGTACATGATGCTGAACATAGAACCTGCAGTTACAACTCAAGGAGGGTTTTGGAGTTACCACTGACAGCTCACTGAAACTGTTTTTCACTGACTGCTGCACATTTAGCCACCAAAACGTGCTGAATCATCATGAAAGAACAAGACTTTTGGCCCTAAAAAGACTTTGTACAACCACAAAAATCTTAAGTACTGTCTACAGTCCTGTTCACTGCATCTAAAGAAAGGGAGTAAAGCTGGAGAAGGTTTAGTAAAAAGTCAAATTAATAAGCACCTGCCTTTGTAAGAAGACATTTACAAAGGCTAGACCTTCAGTTTGGAGATGTGGAGGTTATTCCCAGGTAACCTCTGGAACTCACTACAGGCAGCTTTTGGAGGCACACTGGATCAGTAGGCTGAAGGACAAACTCATTGACCATGGAGAGATGCTAAAGGAAATAAGCAGGAATGCATCTTCAGTGCTGCTATGAAAAGACGTATGACTGCCGAGGATACATGAGGAGGGATAATTGAAAATACCCAGGTTCACAGACCCCTGATAGTGTCTCCTTTTTCCTTTGCTGGCTCTATGGGCCATTTGTTCAAGTGGATTTTCCACAGCATTGTGGTTGCTACTGGAAACAGGATATTAGACTAAATGCCTTTTCATAAGACCCAGTACAGATAGTCTCATGCTCCTAGAGAGCTGGAAAATCAAGGAAAAGCATATAAAAGCCCTTGTCCAGGTAAGACAGATCTGAACAATTCCAATTATTTCTTTCTGAGGACTCCCAGAAAGAAATATTGTGATTTACTGTTCTGAGGAGATGAGGAGCTGAAGAAAAACTCAGCAGAAGACAATATGCACTGTTTGTTTGTGAGACACTAATTCTACAGCCAACCTCATTGAGTAAAGCCAGTTTGGAGGGCAGACTCAAAAAACAGAGCAGTGGACGAAAACAATTGCTCCAGCTTTATGAAGGAGCCTGAAAAGTGTCAAACTCAACTCAACCACCATCAGACAAGGGAGGAAGTAACACCTGAGTTCTCTGCCTAAGACCATCATCATTATTCAGCTGCTTCTAATACAGACTTTGGACACTGAGGTAAGGTGCTGAGGAAGGGAAGGAAGAACCAGGCTCACAGGTCTGGTCTGCATTTGCAGAGTGTGCACTAAATGACTGTCTTTGCCTTAGCAAGCAGGAGTCTAAAACAGGACACAGCAGGAAGCAACACAGGTGCTGTAGTCTAGCACCAGCAGTTGGCCTTAGAAAACTAGCCTTAGAAGCCTCAAAAAAATTAACCTTGGAGATGTGACCTGCTTATAGGATACAGCCTAAACTGTTGGGCTGGGGAAAGGGAAATCTGTGCTGAGCAGCTACAGGGGAACTCACTCTTTTGAAAACAAAACAAGAAAAGTGTGTGAAGTACACAAGAAAAGCGTATGAAGAAGCTGAAGTGAAAGACAACCAGAATCTAGTGATGCTCAAGGCTTGTGGGACACTAAATAAGGAAGGCTAGTGAGAATCTGGCAATGCTAATTTTTAAGTAGGATAAGGAAAAACGAGTCAAAGTCATATACAAATATTGCGTGTTGTTTATACAAACAACTGCTCAGCTTTTTTGTGGTACCCATGGAGCAGTGCTGCCAGAGTTTAAAGCCTTGAGGCTTTTAAAAGGTTTTCCACTAATTCTGTTCTCTACTTCAATGTCTTGTAGAGTCTGTTCTTACCTTACAGATGATGCCATTTCCAGTTACAAATTTTGGGACTGAGGAGGAAAGATGGCAAAACTGATGCAGTCAGCTGTTAGTGCTTTGAGAGGTCTTGGGTGGAGGGAGAGAAGAGAGTGGAGTCTGTTCCTTAGCTGCTCCTTAAAGCTGAAGATTCATGGACTGTTTCAGCTCCAGGAAAACATCAGAGAATCACAATATCTTCACAGTATATTCACAGTATCTTCACAGAATCATAAAATACCCGGTTGGAAGGGACCTCAAGGATCATCTGGTCCAAACTTTCTTGGCAAAAGCACAGTCTAGACAAGACGGCCCAGCACCCTGTCCAGCTGGATCTTAAAAGTGTCCAATGCTGGGGAATCCACTGCTTTCCTGTGGGGATTATTCCAATGGTTGATTGTTCTCACCATGAAAAATGTTCGTGTCCAATTGGAATCTCTCCAGGAGTGACTTGTACCCATTATCTCTTGTGTTTTCCATATGACTACTTGTAAAAAGAGATTTCTCTATCTTCTTTGTAGCCATCCTGTAAATACTGGAACATGGTGATAAAATCTCCCCTGAGCCTTCTTTCCTCAAGGCTGAACAAACCCAACTCTCAGCGTTTCTTCATGTGGCACACATGGCCCTTCTCTGGACCCTCTCCATCCTGTCCACAGCTTATTGCATAGTGAGGACCAAAACTAAACACAGTATTCCAAGTGAGGCCTGGCAAGCGCTGAGTAGAGTAGCACAATGACTTCTTTATCTCTGCTGGTGGTGTCCTTGTTGATGCAACCCAGCATCCTGTGGGCTTGCTCTGCTTCAGCAGCACACTGCTCACTCATGCTTATCTTGTTCACCAGGACCCCCAGGTCCATTTGCACTGAGCTGCTCCCTAGCCAGGTAGGTCCCAGCCTGTGCTGCACTCTTGGATTACGTTCTCCCAGGTGCAAGATCTTACTCTTGTCCTTGTTGAACATCATAATGTTCTTATCAGGCCACTCTTTCAGCCTATCCAGGTCTTCCTGCAGTGTGGCCCTCTGGAAGTGTCTACTTCCCCTCTCAGTTTAATTTCATTGTCAGATTTCATCAGAATACACCTGATCCCACCTTCCAGATCACTTTTGAAGCTATTAAACACTGTTGGGCCCAATATTGATCCATGGGGGACCCCATGTGTGCCAGTCTGCTAGTTTGAAAAGAAGCTCTTTCCCACCCTGCTCTGTGTACAGCCCATCAGAGGAGCCCACCGTAGGAGGCAGCTGTGGGAAAGTGTACTGAAAGCCTTGGAAAAATCCAGGTAGACAACGTCCACCACGTAACTCACATCAACAGAGGAGGTTACTCGGGTAACCTGCAAGTCCAGCTCTGCAGTTAGGTGTGCAGACACATTAGTCTATTTTTTTAGACATTAAGACGAAAGCATGGAGTTTTTCTCACTAAAAAGAAAAACAATCAAAACCTGAATTTTGGATGCATCATTCAAACTGCAATATCAAAGCACTTTCAAGTAGACTGTAGTAAGAAAATTATTATCTTTGGGGCAGCAGGGAGTGAGGGACAGTTAATAAAAGCTCTTGCTTCTCTGTAGAGAAGCTTAAAAATACAACTCATATGTACCCTAGAAGTCCCTACTGGAGGAAGCATGTGAGTGTTGGGTTTGCCATGTTTTGCTGTAGGGGAGAGTTTGTTATTCATACAGCAGGGACTGAGGTAAGACTTATAATTCCTATGAAAACCTGCTTCTGTGGCACTGGAGCCTCTTCTGTTCTTCATGGCTCTTTTTTTCAGTGTCCTGTAAAAGGAAAGAAGTTAATCCAACTATGCAAGAAAATATTTTAAAGGGTTCTTGCAACTTTCTCCTAATTTAAAAAAATATGATTTGGGGGGTGGAGAAGGTGCTACAGAGCTGCTATTGCCAGTACACACCTTGAGCCCAGTGCCACCAAGACAGGGACCTGCACCACGTGCACCTTTGGTCTGTGCAATATCAATGTTTATTAGTCTCTACAGTGATGTGAGGAAGATGAAAGCAATTTTTTGTAGCCTCTTTTGAAATGATTTAATCTCTTGCAGTACTGCAGTGATGTTTTTGAAAACATACAAAGTGCAACAGGATGAATTAGTATATTAATACAAGAGCATGGAGCTCTTCCCATTAAAAAGGAAAACAATCAAAACCTGAAGTTTGGACTCATCATTTAAGATGCATTACCAATGCATCTTAAAGTAGACTATAGCAAGAAAAATAATATTCCTCTCCCTTGCTGTCACACACCTCCAATTGCATATTAAACTGGTGGACTTGTAAAAAACAGACTTTCCACATAAATGCACATCACATGTAATTCACTCTGTGAGGCTGATTCTTCTGATTAATTTAGCCCCATTGATCAATGATCATGTCTCTTGCCACTCCTCATTATCTGCTACTTTCTCAGGGATGTTTACCTGCCAAGCAGCCATCAGTAAGCAAAATACTGCTGAAATGCTGCAAAATGTCTTGAGCTTTTGTTCTTGACTTCAGCCCAGACCACAGAGGAGAAAACTTTTCAGTGGAGATGAGGGGACTTCCTGTAGATCCTAAGGACAACCAAGTCCTATGCTGGATGGAGTAATTTCTCCAGTACTTGGTTTCTGCTCACCAGAAGAAGTCCCCATACTATGTCCTATATCTCTAGAAATTATGTAGAGGGAAAGTCTAGGTAGTAGACAAAGCTCTACAGCTGAGTATGGAGCTTCTTATCTGCCGAGGTATCGGAAGGTACCATCAACAATAGGAAGTGCTGTACAAATGAAACGGCACTGGCAAAAGGGAACACCTGAGCACTTAGTCCACAATATTCTGCCTACTCTGATCAGCTATTTAGCACAATTCCCATTCACAAATAATACATGCTTATCAGCTGGATCAGCACCACTACTGCTGGATCAGCACTACTACTGAATACTCCATTGTCATTAACTCCTCCATTCAGTCATTAACTTCTTTAAGGTTGTTTAACCAAAGTAATAATATGCAAAAAAGTTTTTGATTAACAGGGCTATCTTCTCAGCCCATTTTAAGGTTCATGTTAACTTACAGAATGTGGCTCCAAGTGAGATAAAAAGTCCAGGTCATGAATACAGTACATAGAGCTCTGTATGCTGATGAGTTGGGCTTCTGCCATTAGGAGCCAAATAAAACGCAGGCCTAGGTAAATTAGCATATGCTGTAATACTGAGTTATCTACATTTCACACAGTAACGCTATGGACCCCCATTTAATCAGAGAAGATGACTATTAAAGGAGATAAAAAAGTGAAAAGGGAAGCTGTGAGCTGGCATCAAATTTAGAAGCTGTTGCATTTCAGCTGGGAGGCTGGAAAGGTGTGCTGGACAGAGGTTGCAATTTCCTTTAAGATTACACAGAATTTATGACTATTGAATTTGAACCTTGAGGTCCAGTTTATTATTTCTCTGACCCTGCAAGCAGGTCTGCTTGGAATGCAAAGGCTAACCCTTGTCTTCTCTTGGCTGAAAATCCTGGGGGCTTGCCACAGAGCTGGAACTAAAGTGTGGCTGTGGATGGGCCATAGGAACAGCAGTGCAGTGGGGCAGATGGAGACGGTGCATGAAAGCAGGAGAGTGCGGGGGCTGTGGTGGGGAGAGAACTTCATGGCTGTGGAGGGTTCCACAGAGCAGGTGCCAGAGGGAACACATGAGCCACCTAAGGCATGTTCCTCCAGGTCCCGGCAGGAAGACTCCACGCTTCCCACCCATATGGTGCCTGAGCTAACATTAGAAGCGTTCAGCTTGAGTGAAGTACCAGCTCAGGGAAAGGCAACAAGGCTGCTCCTAACAAATGTGAAACTCTTCATCCACATGCCCCCACATGCCATCTGCCCAGTTCATCACCCAAGCAAGGGAAAGCTGGAAGAAGTTCCAGGGTGAATAGCCTAGTGAAAGCAGAGGGAACAGAGGGCAGACTGTGTCTGCCCTCATCACCCAAGCAAGGGAAAGCTGGAAGAAGTTCCAGGGTGAATAGCCTAGTGAAAGCAGAGGGAACAGAGGGCAGACTGTGTCTGCCCTCATCACCCAAGCAAGGGAAAGCTGGAAGAAGTTCCAGGGTGAATAGCCTAGTGAAAGCAGAGGGAACAGAGTGCAGACTGTGTCTTCAGGAGTCCTGCCAACATTGTTTGCTATGGCGTCCATGTTTTCTGGAACACCACCCATAGTGACACTGTTTACCAAAGACTGGTTTTCTGTTATGGTGGCAAATAGTTTGGTCTGTAAGTGGAGCTACAACAGGCAGTGTGAATGGGCAGAAATCTTGGCTCTGTCTCAGAAATGCAATTGCCTTGGATGAATAAAGGTGAAGTGGTCTTTACCACAGTGCACAGACTTGTTATTTTCTAGCGGTTTATTTTTTTTTTTTTTAACTTGCTTACCTTAGGGCTCTGAGGGAAAAATTTCCCTTCTCAAAAAATTTGCTCATGACTCAGTGCTGTCTTCAAGGACAGGTTCAGGGAAGTCAGTTCTGTTCTCTTCTCCTTTCAGCACAAAGAACTGAGACAAAACAGATTGAGTATTAGGCCACAACCTCCACTGGACTCTCAATGCACATGCCAGGTGGGAAGCAGAGGTGGGATCTCCTCCTATGCAAGCCCCTTAATCCCACAGGATGCATCAGGTTTTCCCCAGGGCTACAGGAGACAGCATTTCCCCTCTCAGGCAGACACTGCAGTGTAACTGGCTGTGATAAATCTGGATTGTGGTGAAAACTGTCAAGGTACAGCACAGGAACTCTTGCACTCCCGGTCGCTGGAGTGAGTTGCTTCCAGTCAGCTGGCTGAGGTTCACATTGTGGTGGTTTCCTTCTGGAGGCAACTTATCCCTGCATCAGAAATGGTTTTGCTTTTTAATGGATGTACTACAGCAACTATATCACAAGAAGTAATGGCCTGCTCTGTCCTCTTGTGGCTAGTGTGGGCTATATTTGACTCCGAGGCAATTTGTGTTTGCTATTACATGTGGACAATAGTTTGCATTTCTGATCAAGCTGGTGTACTATCGTTAAAGTTCTACATCTCTGGTGAAGGCTGTAACAAACTTCTGGTGTAAGATAGCACATTCTGTCTCCAAAGACAGACGAAACCACATGCAATGGTTTGTCCTGTTTGATTCTGAATGTGCTGGGTCCTTGCAAAGATGAGTGTCTTCCACAAGTGAATGGATAGGAGACATTACTGGAAGGAAGCTTAGAGATCACTGACCAAGGGGCTGATCTGATGACTGAATCAGCAGCATTTCTCTGTATTTTAGTCTCAAAATTCAGGACAAGCAGACATCAGACAGCAGAAAGAAGAAAGAAATCAGGTTATCACATCCCATGTTAGCCAAAGAAACTGAACAACTAAAATCATGTTTGTAAATAATGCAAATTATGTTATGCTGAAATTTCAGCTGGAATCTGAGCCCTTACAAGAAACTAAGTTTTGTGGGAGATCATCCCCAATGTTATGTGGCTCTCCACAGAAGAGACCTTGGTACCTACTGCAAGATTTACTTTTCCTTCTCTCTGGATACATTTACCTCTTTCTTACTGTAACCTTGATCTGTATCTGTACTGCATATAAGGCACATCACAGAGGAAGATGAACAGATGTGTGGGAATGCTGAGGCTTTTTGCAATATCACCACCTTGACTAAGGAGGAAGATGGCCTTTCAAAACCTGCTGGGTACTCATTCATAAATTGATGCTGATGCATTAATGAAGGAATTCTAGTTTAGTCTTCAATGGCTCCAAAAAATCATTAATTGTAGCACAGTACAGAGACAAAAGCAAAAGCCCCATGTACATGACTAAAAAAAGAAAAGAGAGGCAAAAAGGTTAAATCAAATAAATTACATCTACCTGAAAACCAGTCACCTATTCCATATCTGGAAAATGCTGAAGTGGCTATATTTCATATTTTTCTGAAGCATTTGGCTAGCTTATAAGAATAGCTCACCTACTTCTTCAATGGACTTTTAAAACATTAAGTAACTAGTCTGTAAATACTGTCCTCTAAAAGTCCATTGAGATTCCTTTATTGCGGGCTGCAAACTTTTACACATTCAGTATGAAGAGGTCTTGGACTGCAGAAACCCTTTTCCCCTTATCATACTACTTTATTCTTTTCCTCCAAACCCTTTAAGCTGTGCTGCAGGTTTCATTTTTTGCTCTGATAACCTTAAGAGTTGCTGGTAGGAGAGTAATGAATTAAAACAGGGAAGATCAAGGTGCATATATTCAGAATTCTCAAGAGTTTCCCTTTGAGATAATATCTAATAGGACTGCATGCCTTGGTCACACAAGAAGACCACACAAGCATTTAAGATATAACTGGTACACAGTAAAACCCTGAGAAGTAAAGATTTATTAAAGGTGCAAGGTCTTAGCGGGAGTGGAATGCTAAGGAGGGAAGAAAGCCCATAAACAGCTCTCATAACATTTTTACACAAAAACACTGACAGCGATCTGATTAAGTACATCAAGGGAACCAGTTACGACATTTTTTTTGTGTGAAGGTTTGAAAGGCCTAAGGTAAAATGGCTCATAAGATCTACTGACCATGTGGGCAGGTGGGGCACAGTTTAACTGGATGCTCCTGACACAGGACTTAATGCATTTGTATGACCTTCAGTCCTAGGCATGGCTACTTCTTGTACTTGCCATTGGACATCAAACCTAGCCAGTCAGAAGGGGATTATTTCCTCACAATCAGTGAGCCAGTAAAATATTATACAGAATAACAGAGGATTTATTTATTCTCTCTGCTTGACTGATTTGCTGTTAATATCTGCTGCTGTCACAGACAGGCATATAAATGGACTTGGAAGTTCAGGAGCCTTTATGCTGGAATGCCTCGCTTAGGTGAGCATGGGAGCTGTGATCTGCTCCTGCTGACACAAACTGCACGAAGAATAAAATGTAAAAAGTTATTTTGCTATCAGAGTTCCTTTGGTTGTTTGCTATAATTACCAAGTGGCTTCTTTTGCTTTACTCAGAGCTCAAATTCCTAATTGAGGGCTGGTGTCCAGGAACAAGGCATGGATTTGGGGCTACTCTACTGAGCCCGGTGAGCTCCTAGCCAGCTTGAGATGACTCAGGAACAAGAGGAACAGCAGCAAAACAAGGACACAGTGCAAGGGTATCTAACCATGGAAAGAACAGGTGGATTTCCAAATGATTCAGTGCTTCATGACCTTCTGAATCTGGGTGATCTTGCTGTTGGGACATGATAAATGTTCAAGGTGGGCTGACTGCAGTTTCTGGCACTGATTCCTGATCCGAGTAACTTCGGAACACACGTACAGCTTTGGCTGTAATCCTGCCCAAAGTACCTCAGCTATTCTTAATGGCTGTGCTGGGATCGCTTCTTGGAGCCATGCCACAGTACAGGAAAAAATGGATGATTCATGGGGCCAAAAGACCAAGTCATTTAAAATAAAACTTCAAAGGCATCTGGCTGATTTCTATATTTAGCTGCCTAGTAACAAGAATTTGAACAGCTGGCCTATTAATTAAGAAGAGGGCACCCTCCTGCAAGCAGTTAAACCTTCAAGTCAGTTCTGGTCAGCTATCTGAAAAGCATCTGCCCCCAAGAGAGGACTCTGCTTCAGATTACAACTCAAGACAAGTGTCCAGACCTGGGGGAAGGCAAGATATTGCATTAGATCCTGCTGATTAATTCCTGATAGCTCCTTGCTTGAGAACTGTGTGGGCACAGCAGAGCCACCTAATCCTCTCTGTGCTCTGTAAATGGCTATGAAACTGTGCCATGATTGTACCACCCCTTCCCTCTTCTATAAAGGGCCATTTTTCTGTCAGGAACTGTGTTGCAGGAAGAACCATGATTGCTTTAGGTGGCAAAGAGTCAAGGACAAACCTAAGCACTATGTGTTCTCTCATGCAGCTATGTCATGCACAGCTGAGTTAGCAGACAAGGAAAGAAACCAAGACAGACTCTATGATGAATTATGGGACTTCTACCAACACCTGTTGGCAAAACTCTCAAATATCCAAGGGTGATGGACACAGCTCCACACCTCACAGGTGTGTCACTCTTTCCTTCTCTGTGGGACAATGAACCTTCCACTGGCAGGAAAGCAGAGGTAACTGCCACGTCCTGTACTGAAGATGCAGAAAGACAATGCCATTTACCAGTCATTTACTTGGATGTGCAATCAGTGTAACACATTTATTAGAGTAAAAGTAACAGTCTGGGTTTGTTGTTGGCCTATGGCTATTTTAAGGTAATATCAGCTGGTAGTGCTTAGCACTTAGTGGGAAAAAACTCTTGAAACAGTTCTTCATTTTGAAATGCCATATTTTGAAAGCCTGCACAGTATAGTTTAGTTAACATGTGGCAACTTGAATGGCAGGATCTACTGAAACACCATAATTGCAAGGAATTAAGTAAACTAGGTATGACTGATCCTATGAAAGATGTCAGAAAATATCTGGATTTTGGAACACTTCAGTGAATATTTTATCAAGATTTTCAGTGCATATATCATGAGCAAACACACAGCTGCCCTACATGTTAAGACATTATTGTTAGTGCAGCAGAACAGTGAAAGACCAAATGAAGATCCTGCCTAGGAAAGCCAGGCTGCTTTCATGTCTGTAAAGTGCAGAAATTTAAGGGTGGAAAGTTACCCAAGCCAGAAAAAAAGAAGCCAACGTACTTGTAGATGACTATAAACTTTGCACACCATTAACAGGCATAGGCAGGGGTAGGAAATGTGAAGTTGTTTTTGCATGGGGGGATTTGGTTGAGGTGGAGCAATGCAAGGCAAATTGACCTTGAGGTTACAAGCACGCCTGCTTTTGCAGCTTAAAAGAACCACAAATAACAGAGGAAGCTGGGGCACAGACAGCACACTCAGGCTTCAGCTGGTGTTGAGGGCTGCACCTCCATGTGCTGCAGAGCCTGATGTGAGTGTGCTTCAGAGGCCAAAAGCTCTGGAACACTGCAGCCCATATGACACAGGGAGAATGCTCAGGAAGACTCCTTTCACCTCAGCTTCCTGGAAAATGTCGCCAGAGCTGAGTAACAGGTTATCCTGCTGCACTGCTCTTACACATCTGAAGTCCTTGGTTTACCCATTTGTTGCACAAATGCAACTTCTGTTGGTCTTGTGACTATTCACAGAGCCACTCAGTTTTGTAAACTTCTCGCTAGGTCTTCCTGGCATGCTTTAAAGTTCTTATTGAGCTGGCAGAACAAACAAAGAAGTGTTCCAAGGAGAAGTGTATCATGCTACAAATTTCATTTTTGTAAAACATCAGGTTATTCTTTGTGGCCTCTAGAGCTCATACAAAATGTAAAGATTTCCCTTCTCCCCTTCTGTAATCAATAGCATTTGCTCCTGCTAAGTCTGTTATTTGGCTTATTGATTGCCAGTCGTTCCTACCCAGACCTGTTTCCTGAAGATCCTTCAGGAAAGGAATATTAAGATACAAGCTTATCTGATGTGAATATGCAGTTCTTCTGAGTCCTGGTAGACATTCTCTTTTGCATATTAACATGATGCAGGAGGAGCAAGCCTCTTACTTCCACATGAAAGGTTATGGAATTTATCACTGTAAACTGCTGGCAAATATGAAGACGAATACATAAATACAGTAAAGTAAAAAACAAGTAAGATTCCAAGACAACAAGTGTAAGGAATGACAGAAAATATGTCTCAATGTTAGATGACCCTTCTCCTTGCATCAGAGAACTGTACGAAGACATACATGCTTGGTAATGTCATTATTAAAAAAACCTGCTTACAGATTGCTTTTGGGAAGAGTCATGTAACTTTACACTGGGAAGCACTTTCAGAGTGATTCTGATTCCTGGCCCAGCTAGGATTTATCACTCTGCCTTTTAGTCTGGTACACTAGATGTGCAGAAATCTTTAACACAGAACCAGTTACAAGTGTCCTGTCACCACTTCTGTGGCTCCTGAAGTGCCTTGGCTGCTGCATCTTACACAGTTTGGGATGCAGTGGGAGACAACAGAAATTTCTTCTGGGTCAGAAGTGCCTTTAGATGGTCATTTTAAATACCCAGGATCTCCCAGCTGCTGATATTTGATGATAGTCTGGTGACTGCTACTCTGCAACTGCAGCATGGTAGACTGTTGGATTAAAGCAATTAAGACTCAAGGAGTTCAAGATGTATTTTTAATTTTTAGTCAGATGTGTCCTAAACCTTATTTATTATCTTCCATCCATTGTAGGTCATGGTACTATAAACCCACTTGAGTCCCTGCAGTGCAGTGTCCCACCAGCAGCACTGAGCTGAGTGTGGAGGAGGATGCCCAAAGCCCTGAGCAGATGAAGCCCATTAGCACAGGACGCCTCAGTTTTAACAGATCAAAAGTAAGTCTTAAGAGCTGCAGTGGAGAATCTCCCTGAGATGCCCCTCCATCATCAGCTGTTAGCTGGGCAATAGTCCAACACTTTTACATGTCAGGCCCTTTGCCTTGAAGAAACCATTCAGGGATCAGTAGTGGACTATAAAGGGGCTGCCTACTTTAAATACTTGTCGATTTGCAGCTTCAGCATAATATGTTTCTGAGTCCCCTGTGTCTCTGCCACACTACATCCATATGCTTCTCTCTCATTCCCAGCCCTTTCCTTCCAGATGACAGGTACATGCTTTTCCCTCTAGGAGCATTTGGGTTGTTTTCAGGTAACTAAAGTTTATCCATAAACAAAAGAACTACTTCCAAAAGATTTCAGATGTACAGATGTGCTCCACCAGCTTCACCAGTTCTTTCATTCTGCTGCTTCAATCTGCAGAGCCTGATGCAGCACTGGGACCACTTCAATACCCAGCTGTTAATGGATGGACAGCCAAGAAGAACCCCAGCCTTGTCCAAAATGAGGTACCTTTGCTATGCTTCTCACCAGCCTTTCCTACAATTAATGCACTGCTTGAGAAGGGATGATCTCCTGCTCTAGGAACAGCATGCCCACTGAAATTACAATCAGACCAGGAAATTCTTGCTCCAGAGTACCCACTGTACTCTGAGAGAGTCTCAAATCTGCTCATTGTAAGAGCCAGAAAATGCAAGGTTAGAGCAGGGAAGCACAAGTGCAAGGCTGGATCGTAGCTGCAAACACAGCTCCCTGATAGGAACAAACATAATTTCAAATTCTCTTAGGAAATAAAAAATTGCTGTCAGCTATCCCTTGTACAGGGAGGTAAAAGACTAAACACTGAGAAGTGTGTTTAATAAAAATACTCTCAAATACTTTGACATGGTTGGAATTACCAACAAGCTGTGCAGACTGTAGCACTGTCGCTGAATCCTGCTGACAATCCCCATATACTTGCTCCAGCCATACTGTGCCAGCAATGCTTTCCCAGGACCTACATAAAGATATTAATAGCAAATAATCTCACAGAAGGCTGGTGATAATCTTGACTCATGGTAGTGGTGAGCTTTGCAGTCTCACTCTACCTCTGTTCTGCATGAATGCACTCTTACTAGGCTTTATTATTTTCACAGTAAACACAATCCTGTGAAAAGCTTTCCTACGCCCTCTGCTGGTTTTCCAAGACAGCCATTTCCACCCGAGTATTAAAACTCTTCCTGTAAAATACCAGTAAGTTCCCATACCTCTCTTCCATTTTCTTCTGACCAAACTGCAGCAAGATGTATAGGACAGAACCATAGGTGCAAATTATCCCAATTACTTCCTTCTGCTTCCCTGTGATCTGCAAAATGACTACCAATTTTCATGTTTACTTACCAGCATTTTTTCTGAACTAGACTGTTCAGGAAATTCAGGCAATCCCCATCTCTTCATGAACAGCAGGCTTCTTTGAGCATGTCTGCACAGAGAACAGGAGCTGTCTTTGGTTTCCTTTCACCTTGAGGAGGGTGGCAAACTCCATGCAGCTTCAGCCTGAACCTTACGGCCCCAAAGCAATTTGTCAGTGGATCAATTATTTCCTTGTATTTCTGCCTTCACTGCCAAGACTCCTTAAACACTTAACCACTAAGCTTTAAGCAACTGTAGTAAGTTATTCCCACGACTCTTCCAGAATAATTCTTTAATGTAAGTTTTGTATATTCCATGAGTGTTTTCCAAAAGCTCAAGACTGTATACTGTTCTGATTCTTACTGGTGACTTATTTTGGTATTCAAAGCCAGTTCTGCAGGTTTCAATATTCAGGTTAGTAAGTCTTAACCCTTCTATTTCTGCATTTTTGTGGAATTTTATTTTGCCCTGTGTGTAAAGACAATCTAACTTATCTATAAATATAAGACCCTTTGATAGTAATTCTCCAAAGAAAAAGACACGAGCAGTTCCCAATGGCCTGATGGTCAGACTTGTCAAATAAAAGCAGGGTATACCCTCAGTGCTAGAAATCCATACCATAACCACAGACTGGGCCAGGTCATGACTGTAATAAGGGATATGGTGTCTGAAGATTCACATAGCTTGAGTCACATAGCTCAGACCAGGTATCTTACCTCTAACCTTGAGAGTGAATAACCCAGAGTGAACCCTCTACAATAAATTCAAATGTGCACCAGATCTGGCTAGGGATATACAATGGCAGTAACTCTACCTTGTCAGGAAAAAGGACGTACTCATTAATCAATCCAACTTTGGTTTAAGGTTTTGGATGTGAACAGAGCCCTTCTTAAAAATTCTCTCTGCTTCAGTTTTCCCTTCACTCAAATCTGCACCTTTTTAAAATGTATTAGCCAGTTTACTTACTAAATGCTCTGCCAAACCTGTAGCCTCCATTGCTGCTCAAGCTCTCTGCTCTCAGTAAATGCAGGAATAGCAAAAAAACTTCCAAGGCAGTAGAACTTTCACTAAAGAAACAAAAAACCACTAATGAGCAAAACACCACAGACAAATCCACAAAACCAAAACCCCCACACAGCATGCACCTCCACTATGAAATTATCACTTTCCTAAGAGTCCCATAAATACACTGCTCTCTCAGAAGCGCTGACATGATGATGGTGCTGCTTCTTCTGAACTTACCTCTTAGGGAGACTAGAGAACTACTTTAAGTCAAAATATAGTGTTAACAGACAAATCTCTCTCTACTATTCTAAGTGATATCACACACACACCACTCACAATAAAAAAAGAAAACTTTTATCAAAGCCACACCAGTGAAAGCCACTACTTGGGAATCCAGAGCAATCCTAAATGCAGAAGGGAAACCTGGCTGTAGCCAGCTGCCTTCCCAATGAACTGACAGGCAAGGAAACAGCCACGTTCCTGTGGCACACGCTCAGTGTCCAGCACACTGCAACTCGGGGTGTCAGGAGCCAGCCCACGTCTCTGAAGGTGCCCACCTCCTTACAGGAAGGTCAGAACTGGTAAAGCTATGGAAACATTTAACATCTACACCAGCAGGACCAACACAGCGTTGCTGTCTCAGCTCTCTAACATGCAGGTTTTCTCTGCACCAGCCTGCAACAGTTCACCGGCTTCAGTGAGAGAGCCTGCCTGTTCCAGCCAATACATGTCTTGGGTTACTGCATGATGATAACCAAACACCAGTACTGAGTGGGAACAACAAACACTGTCATCCACAGTATCTTCAGAGTTTTAAGCAGGAGATGCAAGATTTTGATTGACATTCATCTAAATGTTAGGACAATTTTGAGCAGTTTTCAGGAAATGAAAATTCATTACATTCAATGTAAAACCACTACACTGCAGATTATTAATCCAGCCCTGAGCTGGAGCATTAGGCAGGTACAGTCAGCTTCTGAGGGCAGTATTAATCCTGGAGTTGTATATTTCATCAGTGCATTTCTTCAAACAATTATTACTTAACCTTCCATGTAACTTTGCTCTCAAATTTTGCCACCTCAATAGTGGCAGCTAGAACTCCAGAACACCCATTAAGATGTCTGGCACCACAATTGAAAACATTCAATACACTCCATCTGAAGAATTCAGATCTAGGATCTCCTCTTGGCTTCAACCAGTTAGGAGAATTGGAAACTGAAGATATTCAGACAAATGACAATGTCAACTGCCCCCCAGAAGTGGGCTCCACAAAGATGGGCAGCAAGACTATGCATGTACCTTCAGTCACAGCCATGACTACTCTGCCACATGTTCCACTGAAGATATTTTAAGTTAGGCCCAGCATTATTTCAGAAGAGACAAGTTCCCTGTCGTTCTTCTTTTTACAGAGGAAGGCACACCAGCAAATACATCAGCATTCAATAGGTGCCAAGTCCATTTTAATAAGAGAATCCACAACCCCGAGAGCATTAAATCCCCCTTCCCATAACCAGTTGTAGGCAGTTCTCTTTGGAACTCAGAATCTGACTTGCATCCGGAAATGCATCTGCTTTGTAGCATTGTTACTCATTCCTGTCTTGAGCATCCACTTTGACTTCATCCTCTGCAGGTACTGCATGTCACGCTGCTGAGCAGAGATGGCCCCTGCAGGGAGAGAGAAGGAAGGGAGATGAATCAAGGTCTGCCACCTTACTTAAAACTCGTATGGAAACGAGCTGACCTGCCCACGTACTTCAGCAGTTACCTATAGGTTTTCACAGAATCACAGAATCTCAAGGTTGGAAGAGACCTATAAGATCATCGAGTCCAACCCAGCCCTAACACTTCAACTAAACCATGGCACTGAGTGCCACATCCAGTCTTTTTTAAACACATCCAGGGATGGTGACTCCACCACCTCCCCGGGCAGGCTATTCCAGTACTTGATCACTCTTTCTATGAAAAACTTTTTTCTTATATCTAACCGAAATCTCCCTTGATGCAGCTTGAGACTGTGTCCTCTGGTTCTGTTGGTTGCTGCTTGGAGAAAGAGACCAACCCCCACCTGACTACAGCCACCTTTCAGGAAGCTGTAGAGAGTGATAAGGTCACCTCTGAGTTTCCTTTTCTCCAGGCTAAACACCCCCAGCTCCCTCAGTCGTTCCTCATATGGCTTGTGTTCCCAGCCCCTCACCAGCCTCGTTGCCTCCTCTGGACGCGCTCAAGTGTCTCAACGTCCTTCCCAAACTGAGGGGCCCAGAACTGGACACAGCACTCAAGGTTCAGCCTCACCAGTGCTGAGTACAGGGGGAGAATGACCTCCCTACTCCTACTGGCCATTCCCACACCGGCACTCTTTCCACTTTTCTCTGCGGAAAGCCCAGTTCGCTCTACAAATACCCGTGACTGTGATTAAAGCAAAAGGATGTTTTGCAATCCAAGCGTGATTCTTGTGTTTCAAAAGTGGATGTAGATCACAACACTGTTCCCCAACTGGAAAAGTATTCTGTCAAAGCATGACTTACATTATATTATTAAATAGCAAGAGTAGTGGCTTGGATAGGCAGAAACCAAGAAATCTCAGGAAGTCACCAAGGATCACAAACAATGGAATGAAAAGCTTGCACAGAAGCTGCACTGGATTTTAGAAACAAACTTCCTATATCTGCCTGGATGTCAGGCATTAAAATGAACTGAGTGGAAGACAAACTACGGCATAAACCCCACGCGTAAAGCAAAGTCCACCTCTGGAATTGTAGAGTGCTGACATCCCAGAGCCTCCTCCTCTGCAAAGCCCTCCCACTGTCACTCACCTGCCTGGCCCGTCCAGCCCAAGGCTCGGTACTGCTGCAGCACCCGACCCACGGCTTTCTTGTTCTTTGCAACAGCCACAGCTCTTGTCACACCAAAACGCTGCTTGTAGTACCTCATCAAGGAACGGTGACCCACTCTGGCACCTGCTCACAGGAGAGGACATCTTACTATCCACCACGGGACAGCTTGGAGTACCCAAGCAGATTGTGAGAATTATGGAAAACCTCTCTGCTGACAAATGTTTGTAAAGGGTCCAGAACCTTAAAAATTTTAGGATTAGGAACTCAATATAATTACTGTAAGAGCTGCTTGAAGAAAAAACACAAAATGTGCTGCTATTCAAGAAGGCCTTAGCTCAGATAACAAACAGATAGTTGTCAGAAAAGAAAATTTTAATTAGTGGAATGAGCAGAGGCAATGCTGTTTCAAGTCAACAGTGAAGCCACTTGCTGACATTCAGGAAAACTTGTGTAACTGCAGAGTTGGCAGCACTTTTCAGAATGAAAGGGCTGAGGTCCCCTCATACAAAACCACCAAACAAACAAAAAAAACCACCAAGTGAGAGTGCCAAATACTGAACTAGTGAAAGGCTATTTAATGATTTTATTTACTGAACTAGTTTACTGTATTAGGTGGGAGCTGGCTCTCTACGAAAAACTCCTACACTAGATAATCTAAGTTACAGCCTCTCCAAGTTGCACTCAAACAAATATGGAAACTCTTGGAGTATACCATGACAGTCACGTGATAATGAAGATGTAAAGCAACTCATTGCCCCATTCCACATATCCATCAGTGCTGAAGAACTGAACTACTTGGCAGTGAAAATAATGGAAGGTGAGGACATAACCCCAAAGACACTTAAATGCAAAACGACTTTCTCCCATCCCAGAGGAAAACACAACAATGGCCTGTGCTGCAGGTACTGGAGACAGTTATGGGAAGTGCAGAGAAACTAAGTTGTAGCACAAACCCTGTGCCCACCTGATGGAAGGATCAGCTCCATAGTGTCATCATCATAATCCAACTCTTTCTCTGCTGGACGCTTTCCAGGATCCTCCACATCTTTCCCATCCTCGTGATCTGGGTAACTGCTCCTGTGGAAGGGCAGCAATACATGGGTTAAGCATGGTGAGCAGCCACAACTATCCAGACCCACTCTACAAAAGAACCCCCATGCACAGCTACAGCAAGGCACAAACACTGTCATGTTTCACCTGCCTTGGTCTGAGAGCTCCTAACAGCAGAACCTTGCCCTGAACAGAGCCTGGAGACAAGGAACCCTTTCCTCCACCCTGTTCTGCAACTCAGCACAGTTCTGCTGCTGCACACTTAACAGTGACTTATGGTGAAAAGCCACCACAATGCAGGTGACCAGCTCTGCACAGCTACTGAATGAGCACTCCCACCTGTCACCATAATATGAGCTATTTCTGACCAAAATGAACACAGCTTAGGATAAGTTGCAGGAAGTTCAACAAAAGGCTCTAAATCACAGCAGTCCTGTTCAACTCCAGCTACAAAATAAAACTTATGTAAGAAACCCACAGTGGGTCTTAAGTCCACAATCTGTTTAAAAGGAAATGGGAAAGACAGTTATGACCTTTTATGGCCTTCGCTGGTGCACTGAAATCTCAATTCAGAAACAGGAAAGATACAAAACAAAATTCAAAATGTACTTTGATGTAGGACTGGTAATAATGGTCACAGAAGAAGACAACCAATCTTGTTGTTACCTGAAAGAGTGGGGAACCAGCAACACAAAATAAGTAATGGAACCCAAAACGCCACTAAATTTTAAGAATGAGTAATAGTTTCTAATGTAGTATTTAACTGTTCTTTTGTCTGTCCCCACCTGTGTCCCACTCAAAAAGAAATGACCTCACCTAAAATCATAGAAATCTGCAAATTCCAGGGCAGCATCTCCATCTGTGAAGAGTTTGCAGTGGCTTTTATCATTCATATGAGCCTGGACTGCTTCCGTAGAGTAGAAGGATTTCCCCTTTTCATTGCACCAGATGCAGATTTTCCCAATGCCAACTTTCTCTCCTGCGGAAAACATTGGCACTTCTATTGGTCTGAACAAAATCTCCCTAGGCAGTAATTAACACTTCTGTGACAAAGCCTTCCCAGGTTGCAGGCAGAGAGACTTAAGAGGAGCCTCCAGCCCTTAATTTCCAGGACAGCCCTGCTGTTCCTATGCCTTGACCATATGGCCCCATCAGGGACAAGGTATGGGTCATTCAGTATTCTCAATAACAAATTTCACACTTCCAATATGTTTTTCTATCCAATACTCCAAAATTATTTTATTCTCATCATTATTTTTAGACTGGAAGGATGATACATTTTTTCCTAGCTTTTAGCTCTCTCACAAGCATTGTAAACCAAAGAGACAAATACTTGTGACTCACTGGTAGGACAACACAGTTCATATGCACGCTTTAGCAACAGAATTTTGTCCCACATTTCACATTATCTGAACAACTTTCTCAACATCAGAAAACTATGTGAGACCTACAGGGTACATGACCATGTCTGCTCATCCAAGTTTTCTCTCATTCTCCCTGGAAAGCATGCGGTCCTGCTCATGATCAAAATACTGATAGTACTCAGACAAAAAAAAGGCAACCCAAACCAAAACATTTGGTGTCATCAAAACGAAAACAAGCACTATCAGAATATAATTATCCTGAAAAAAAATTAGAGAACATTCAGTCATACCAAGATACTTGATTAGTCCTCTGAGATCCACAAGGTACTCTATATCTGGAATAAAGAAGCTGTGGATTTTTGTCATATGTGCCACATTTTTTGTGAGAGTTCTTGAGTGATGGGGACAGAACAAGCAGTCTGTGACTGGTATGGCCCCAACAGCAGGAATGCTTTCAGCCTCTGCCTGTTCTTCCTCTTCTTTTTCTTCCTCCTCACTTTCCATCTCTTCGTCGGAGCCAATGTCTTCATCACAATCCATATCTTCCCAGTCTTTTAAAGGAAGTTTTAAAAAAATGTATTTATTTTATACTTTTTCCAAGCAAAATAAATCCCAAATAAGTTAGAAAAAGCCATCATAGAACATATTGCATTTTTAGTTCTCATAGCTAAGTGCCACAAAGTCACTTCCAGATGCAAGAATTTACCATTGCCAGTAAAAGACATTTCTTTTTAAGATACACAGCAAAGCACAAAGTTGCTCATAAAAACCATTGGCAGATCTGATACTTTTCCCCCTCCATTTTCTCAGCTATCAGCACTTTACTGCTGCTTCTAGGCCTTAAATTTAATTCACCACAGCGCAAGAACACAAGCATGGCTCATTGAAAACAAGACAACTCTGGTGACATCAGGAAAATACTCATTTCCAGCAGCGAGGGAAAACACACTCCTGTTCACACACTTAAAAGAACAATTAACATTCAGAAACCTACTGAGATTTTCGCAATACAATTTATGACTAACACATTAATACTAGACAGGTGCAAGCTGGCTGCTTCTTTAGGTGTTACAATGTACGTTCAGAGGTACATGTCTCTTCTCATGTAGAACAGATCCACGGAACTGCAACTGAGATTTCTAGAGCACAAAACTGCTGTAACAGATGCAGTAACGTGACACAGTGGTTTCAGAAGCTGGAATGAAGCTCCACCTCATTCATACCTGCCCCCTTGCTACAGCTCAATCACCCCATTCAACTGCTCCAATAGACGAGTTTGGAGCTGCACTGTCAACTACAGCACTGAAAGCATCCAGGTTAAACCTAACTCTTTTCTGGAAATTCTGAAGCTCTGAGCTTTTCAGCTGTCTGCTTTCCAGGCTGACCTCCAACACAGAACTGTACTCATAGGAAAAGGCCACCGGGGTGGCAACTCTTAAACCCATTTTAACACAGACATAAACATGCTGAGAAGTGATGCCACACAGTCAGGTTAAAGAGCAAACTTTCTCCCCTGGTCCTGGTGGGCAGAGGGAAACAAAACCAACCACAGCCCCACGTCCCTTCAACAGATCAGGAAATGAGTTGGGACAACAGCAAATTATCATAACTGGATTTTTGTTCATTTAATTTTCAGAAGTATTTCTAGGGTAACCTGTTACATTAGCCTTCTTTAAGGAAACTTCCTTTGACATTTTATGTGGGAAATAGTGCTCATACTAGTGATTATTTATATTAAATCTTTACATTCATTAGTCTGTCTGTCAGTTGAAAAGCTGGCAGTTCAGACACTAACACAGAGTCCTTGACTGCAATCATGGGGCAACCTTAAGTCCTTTGTTAAAATTTAATCAACAGCAAGACTTTTTGTGATGGAAAATACTGCACTGCTACAGAAGCAGGAGGAGGCTTTTGCTCAAACCATAGCTTACCCCAAGCTATCTTCTGTCAGTGTGTTTACTGCCTTACCTTCTTCATTATCCTCTTCTTCCTCTGCTTCTTGCTTGGCCAGCTTCCTTGCTTGCTGTTCAAACCACTGCAGCCGTGGAGGTATTTCTGGTCGTTCTCTGCTCTGGGACAAGCTGGCGCTTTCCCTGGAAACTGGAGAGCTACTTGCATTACTAGGAGGTAGAGGTGTCTTCTTTGGAGATGAAGATGGCTGGGCTCTGATGGCTTGCTGAATAGCTGTGTTCATTTCATCTTTATTTACACTCTCTGGGGCCAGCCCCTTTTCCAGATTCTTCTCATTTAATATTTTCACCTTCTTGCTGATGGCTTGAACAGCTTTCTTCTCCAGCTCCAGGTGCTTCTTGGACTTCAGGTGATTCTCATAGGCATTGAAGGTGGAGAACCTCTTGCTGCACACCGTGCAGTAAGTGGCAGTGATTTTGTTCTGCTCCTCTGCTACTGCTCTCTGCGCCAGGACTCTCTCTTGGAAATTCTCAGCAGTGACAGGAGGCATGTCAGCAACTTTACGCTTCAGGTTGTACCTGTGCCAGTCGGTTTTGTAATGGGCACGCTGAATGTCACCATCCTTGAAAGCCACACGGCAAGTGATGCAAGTGTAGGTGGCCATTACTAGAAAGTGGGAAAAAGTAAAATGATGCTAAAAAATTAAGCAAGAGACACAAAAAAGCCCCAACACAACATCCTGACAACCTTCTTTTAAGGCAGTATTAGACACACAGTTCTTGCACAGAATTAAATTTATTAAACACCAGCATCAGCAATGAGTGCGGTGTCCACGGCCAGGAGCAAGAGAGGAAACTTACAAATAAAAGACTTTGAGTTTACTTGTACCAGCAGCTGAGCATCCCAGCTCTGGATGCAGAACCTGCTGTGCCTGGAATGCTGGGACTGGGATGCAGGAGAGGGCTCCCAGTCACAGCAACAGTATTTCAAAAGCTCTACACTTTTCACTGAAGATCAGTGACTAAAGGTTCTTAACAAGCTCATGTTCTGCCAATGGCAAGACTTTGAGACGACCAGTGATTCCTCAGAAATAAGGGTAAAAAGGGAAAACCTGCTTACAGGCCTATTTTCTATTTTCTACAGCCTTACTAAATGGCAAAAAAGAAGCTACTGCATTTAAAAATAAAGCCTTCTTAGCTATTTTGGAGCAGTGCACGTAATGTTGACAACACTTTACCCTGCAGAGCTGCTCATCTGGAGATGCAGTCAGTCATGCCTAGATCTAGCACTTGAAGCTACTGCTAACCCTGGTCTCCCTCTACTTCCCACCATCCAGCTCAGCCATGTTACTGGGGCTGGGACAGGACAACTGCAGAGCAGTGACCTGCCACCGGTGCTGTCCTTTCCAAACCTGTACATTTCCTTCCTTCTCAGTGCTTAATGAAACTTAGCTTTTTTTTTTTTTTAAACAAAATTGATGGAATCTCTTGAATGCTGCAAAAGCAAAGAGCAAAAAGAAGCGCGATCTGGAGATCACAGAAAGCACCCTCCTAGTTCAAATGATTTAGAAAAACTATGGCTTAATCTGGATAAAAAAGAAATAATACATCAGGATGAGGGGGGTCTGAAAGCAAGGAGAGGAAGAGCAGCCCCTCCCTGAAGCTACTAACAGAGAGAAGCAGTGGCAGAAGTCATAAACATGTAGAGTCAAAACACATGTTATAAAACGCTCATTCCCTGGAACCACTGGGCTCCTTACTTATTATTGCTTGTGCTATCTACAGTGCAACAGTGACAGAGAAGATGCAGAAAATAAAGGCCATATTATTTTACCTGGCGTACTACAAGCATCTACTCAGTGTAACAGATGCTTTTTGTGTTTCAGAGAAAACGTGTTCTGCGCCCACCGAGGGATCCCGAGTATCCCCTAAAGCACTCCCCGCGCCCAAGCACCAACCTTTGCCATAAACCACTGACTCAGAGCCACGCTGGCTCTGAATTAGTGACGAACTCCGTGCAGGACTCTGAGGCAGGACCATGTTCCGGTCCATGACGGACGGACAGACAGAAGTTACGCGCTACATTACCACGGGGGCATTTATAAACACCCAACCTCCTCCCGCTCCGCCCCACCCAAAAGAAAGCAGCTCGGAAGAAGAGGCTTGTAACTACGAGAAACTACAGCCGTAAACCTTCACCTCTGACTACTTCTACTACCTGGAGACGTGTTTACAACTCAAACTGCATGAAACAGAGAAATCCCGTGTAGTTACACAACACCTTCCCGTGACCCGCCTGCATTTCCCCTCCCGTTTTGAGCCGCAGGACCGAAGCCCCGAGTCCTACCTCGGGTGGGGCTCAGGAAAACGAAACCCCAGGCACTCGCAAGCCCGCAGCACAGCCAAGCCCTTCCAGCCAAATCGCGATCTCCCCTGAGGCTCTTTATCACGGCTGGTTCTTAGCCGCCTTCGCTCGGATTTAAATTGAGCCCGTGTCCCCAGTCCTGGCACAAGGCAGGTGTTTACCACACGGACAACTAAAATTCGGGCAAAACCTATAGATAAATAAATACAAATAAAATAAAACAAGCGACAAGACGGGGCGCAGGCGGCAGCCGGGAGCCACCAGGCCAGGCGTGGACTAGGCCGGGCTGACAGGGAGCCTGCATCCCAAGGGAGCGCAGCCGGCTCGGCCGGACCACGCCGCCTGCCCCCCACCACCCTCACCGTCCCGTGCCGGTCCATCCCATCCCGGGCCGGTCCATCCGGGCCCTCAGGCCCGGGACACGCACGCACCTGCGGCCGGCGGAGCTGGCAGTGCCGGGCGCGGGGCGGGGCGCGCGGCCAGGAAGCGGCCGCGCGGCG
>VXAX01002273.1:762833-810114 GCA_013399835.1 Leptocoma aspasia | reverse complement strand
GTTTGTTTGTTTGTTTGTTCTTTTTGTTTGGCTTGTTTGGTTGTTGTCACGGAATCAGTTCGGTTGGAAAAGACACCTCCGATCACCGAGTCCAACCCGTGGCCGAGCACCACCCTGTCAACTAGACCTTGGCACTGAGTGCCACGCCCAGTCTTTCCTGAAACACCTCCAGGGACGGTGACTCCACCACCTCTATGGGCAGCCCATTCCAGTATCTCATCATCCTTTCTGTGAAAAAATTCTTCCTAATGTCCAACCTAAACCTCCCCTGTTGCAGGTTACGACTGTCTTCTTGTCCTATCACTGGTTACCTGGGGGAAGAGGCCGAACCTCACCTGGCTAGAACCTCCTTGCAGGTAGTTGTAGAGAGTGATAAGCTCGCCCCGTTTGTTGTTATAGGGTTCTTTCCCATTTCTGTGAGCAAACACACAATGAGATGATGAAAGATAAAAACTAACACATATTTATTAAAACAATCAATATTATAGTTCCATGTTTACAAAACAGTGATCAGGCAGGTAAAGTGCTGCAGAATACTTAAATACGGACATTTTGTAATTCTCCAGTTTCTGGTTGCCCGGGTGGGGGTTACTCACAGACTGCAACGCCGCTCATGTGCTGAGAACAGACGTGGAGACTACAGGGATTTGTTCAGAAGGCTGGGACAGCCTGGAAAAAGTGCAGAACGAACACAGAACAAGTAGAACGAGTATCTCTTCAGATCCTGTTACTTTGGGTTACAATTATTTAACCTCTTCTGCATAGAACAGTATGTTTTTCCAGCAACAAACAGAAGAATGGTCAGTAGGCGTGTGGTACATACACATGGAAACTCCGTGTGCTGGAAACGGGTGGCTTTGCACTGGATTTGACACACCAAAGGCCACCAGTCTGGTGGTAATCCTGTCACTCATGTACCGACACAAGGGGAAATTTTCCGAGTATGAAAGAGTGACCTGCATCCCTGCCCTGACGTACGTCTTTTTTTCCATCAGGATGCGTGAAGAAGGCACTGCAAGGCACAGGAGGGTGAGCCCTTTGCTGCCAGGACGAGCACACACACAACACAAGCAGCACCGATCCCAGGGCAGGATCACACACTGTTACCCCTTGGCTTGGCTCACACTATGCCCTCTACGCTGCCTGTGCGCCTTTTGACTGGAAATCACACACAAGCAGGCTTTCCATGGGAAAACTGCATGTTTCCAAGCTATGTATTGCCTTTTACCCCCCTGCCTGTCTTCCTGCCCATACATTCAGTTTGAAGGATGGGAAGGTGACAACAGTGCTCGGTAGGAAAGACGCTGTAGACCATTGTGACAGGAATTTTTAAGGAACTGCTATTTCATGGCTGCTGCTATAATACAGCAAAATGAAGTTTTCTGAAGGGATTTCCAGCTGAGGGCAGTGTGGAAAAGATCCACAAAGGAAAGAAACATTTTCTTTGTGTTTTGCTGGCGAACTGCTGGCAGTGGAATGTATTGTGTCCAAGCGAAGTGTTTCTTACATGTGGTTGTGTGGAAGGGAAGAGATAATTTCCTGCAGAAAATTAGACGTCTTTTTACTACCTGAGGAAGAATATTAAATGTTACAGAATTACATCCTTCCCATTACACAGTATTTAGGGGCTTCAATGTAAGTGTTTACCATGACAGCAGAAAAAATAAATTCTAAAGACACTCAGATAAGCAACTATGTCCCTAACTTTACGGATTTACTTGTTCAAGTTTTGGTTGGTTTTTCCGGTCTGAAGGAAAAAAAAAAAAAAAAAAGAGATTCATACTGGAGAAAAATTAATCTATTTACCTATCTTGAAACCAGAAAATGGGTAATTTACAAAAAGTCTGAGAAACTCCTCCAACTGCTTTTCTTTCTGATCTAATCTATTATTCTAGAAGAGTGCCCCTGTGTTATAAACTTTCATAACCACAAGTATTTTTCATAAAACAACAATAAAGTGCACACTGTTACAATGCCACCATTGACAGCCAGCTAGTCTGTCCTGCCAATCTGCTCCAGGAAAGCCTGTGAAGGACTGCTCCCTCCCTCCTGCCTCTCCCTGTCCCACAGCCTGTTTCCCCTTCTGGCACCAGTACTCCTGGACAAGGAAGCACACAGTTGTTTGGGTGTCCTACAGAGCTTCATCAGCAACTTGGATTTGTACTCTTTTAACTGTACAGATTGTCCTAAACATGTGGCAAGGAAATGAGGCTTTTAAGTCATCTGAGAGCTTCTTAAACTCACTGATTTTCCAACAAAAGCTTTTTTTAATTTTGGTTGGGTATCTGATTTTTTTGTTTATTTGTTTTTTCCAAATGAGAAGAACCACCTGGTGAAAGCTAAAGAAGAAATTTAGCAACTAATGCTGTGGAAGTGATGTGGGCCATGTTTTCTAATGATTCCCAGAAACTCAGGTGTTGAGATACTGTGATTTTGAAAGCTGCATCCCGTGGGATCTATATCCAGCATCCACTTATTTCATAATGTATTTGATAATGAAGGCACAGGCTTACCCTTTTACTGGTAAAGGACAGCAAACACAGTCGATATGCATTACTGACACAAAAAGCACAAGCAACAATAAAGTTAGTGTCAAAACATCTCGGCATTCTTCCTTTTGCTATATTCTTTTTGGCCATCTGCCTATTTTTCCACCTCAAAAGGGAAAAAAAATACAAAATGAAGTTAATTTCAAACACAGGTTTACCTACACATATATGTTAGTGGAAGATTTTTAACATCTGTTGCTGTACTTTTTGAGGGTCCTAGATGACAGTATTTACCTCTCCAAATGCCAGCAAATGGAAATTTACTTGAGTAGTAGTAGCAGCTGACATGGTCCCTCAACTTTGCTAATGGTTTACATCACATTAAAAAAACTAGCTTTACTTCTTCCTATTTCTTGGATTACTATTGCTTGGTATTGCAATGCAGTTTTGTCACAGGTGAACAAAAAAACCCTAGAAAAATAAGTTATCTGCTTGAGATCCCATGCCACTCAGCATGTGTGGACTTTAGGCTGGCAAGTAATTTAACAACTTCTTTTTTTGTTTTAAATTACATGCCAAGAAGAAGATTCTGAGTGTCTTCTCTAGCAACTGACCTCACCAAATGCTTCTAAATATATTAAAATAATCACCTTACAACACAACTTTTGTTGCAAGTGGAAGCAGCTATCATGGGAAAAAAAGCCAAACCAAAACCTACAGAATCTCAAATTAACAAAGTGGCACCTAAAAAGCCTTTATGCTTTTTTTTTTTAATCTCTAATCTCTAGTCCAAACAATAACTACCCTCACCTGCTCCCAGAATGGTTCTTCAGTTTACACAATATTAACTTTTAAACATAAAGATTCATTGGCTGACTTCACATGGGCAATACTGCCAAGGACCAGACTCCATCAAAGAACACAGCAGGTGCTCAGTCATTTAACATGCCACTTTACAACTCTACAAACCTATAACAGCAAAAACCTTGGAAATGCATCACCATATCCAAAATAATTCAAAGGTTTTAAGTACGAAATCTAGGGGTTTTTATAGTGTTGCACACATATTTGAACTCGAGCTGTGCCAGTTAATGTGTTTCATAGTAGATGCACTACACATAATGCTAGCTGCAGGGATTCATACCTTTTGGTAGTATTGAAGGAGGTGAGATGCAGTTAGTCTCACTGCAGCCCTCTGATAACTTGCCCTCACAATATGAGTCATTAATTGTATAACATGATTGGAAAACTAGAGTAAATAAACTGCCGATATTGAAAATTTGGCTCAGGACCCCAAATAGATGGTTGGCAAAAAGGTAAAAGAAACCTCTCCCCCAACTGTTTTGAACAACTGACTTCCACCACACATCTGCAACCAAACAGTGGATAGATAATTCATTTCCATGCTATTACACTGAGGTATAACTACCAGAAACATTAAACTATCAGTATTAGCTGATACTTATCCAGTTAATTCACTCTGAATAAGGGAAATTATTACAACACATCTAAAGGGATAGTTAAAGCTTACAGCTCAGAATTTTCTTCGCTTTTTTTTTGTGTTTTATGTTTAATTTTTTCTGTGTTACCAGCTGCAACTTCAAGGTTAATGACTTCCAAGCAGATTTGAAAGGAAGCCTGAAGACTTTTTCTTTTCCTGGGATTCTGCTTCTTGACCTTGTGAAAGTCCCAATTCTTTCTCAATCTGCTCTAGCTCAGACTGGTCAAGCAGTTCAAAATCATCAGCTTCTTCTGTGTCTGTCTCCTCGCTCAGACTGGGCGCTGCCTGTGAGGGAGCTTGCTGTAGGGACTGCAGCTGGTCTTTGATGGCAGCAGACACCGCAGCCGTGATGACATCGCCAGCAATTCCACTCATTAAATTAAAGGTTTGGTCACTGGTCAAAGGCAAGGACAGCCCTGCAGTGGATGGTCTCTCTTTACTCTGTCTGGAAGCGTGATCCACCTTGACATCAGTTTGCTCTTTCCTTCGTTTTTGCTGGGTGGGCAAACCGATGCTTGAGTCATCGTCATCGTTTGTGCCGGCACCGTTTTCTAAAGAGGGAAACTCTAAAAGATCTCTAGCGAAAGCTTCTTCATGATCACTAGGTCGGTCAAAATCTGTTACAGGGTTAGCAGAAAAAAACAGTGTTAGCACTCACGAAAGGTTTCCCAAAAAGGCAGCCACATGTAACAATGCAAGTAGCAAGTGTTCCTCTGAATACATTTACTAATCCCTACTCTAGTAGTTCTCTGCTAGAACGAGCTTTGTTCGACATCTGAAACAAAATGGTTTTGAGGTCATAAATCTAGCACCACAAATCAGCTGGTATCAACCTAACTATTTGAACAAAATAACATTTTTAAGCTAGCTTTTTTAGGTATCTATCTGTAATGAAATAACCCATGCAAATCTTCAGCACAGCTGTTTCTAAATATACCAACCACACGAAGTCCTAAAATTTATTTTTCTTCACAATATATATAAACTACAAATATGTAAACATGTAAGGATGTGTTACAAGTTTTAATATGCATCTGGAATAATAAAAAGAATGTTTATCTGTTTAAATAAAGATATAAAACCAATGTAAAGACTTATTTCTTTTTCCTTTCTGGCCAATGCTTGTATTAAAAAGGAAACAGAAAATGGAAACTCTACAGAGTTTCAGATCAGAAATGATCAGAATTGTTTCATGTTTTCAAGAGGATAAAAAGCACGATGTAATCAAACATTAAATTTTAATGGCTGCATTAATGAATGACACACTATTTGTTATGAGAAATGTGTAAAACATACTGTGGAGTACATGGCCTGTGGAAGAGGCCTAAATCAGCACAAGTGAATACTTTCATCAAGTATTTGAATGATAAGGTGAAAAAGTAATCAGTTTGAACTTACTTTCTATGAAAACAAGCAATAGGAGCTTGTTGTAGGAGCATTCATAAGACTTAAGGAAATAAATCCTAAAAATGACTCATATGTAATTTTCTCCATTTTCTTTAGGAAAGACATGCTGGGAAGGTGAGGAGGAAGGGTTGTGCTGCATGCAGAGTGGTGGCTCGAATGCATAGAGCTTTGACAGGAGATGAGCCAGTCCTCGGATGCATCCCATTTGGTCTTGCACTTCTGTGTATGTCCCATTTGCTGAAATGCTCCATGGAGAAGAAGAGTGGATGTTATTTTTCACTTAGCAAGGCTTCAAATAGAATTTCCCACACGATCCTTACAGCCAAGCTGGTGAGTGAACAGGGTAAGGGAACTGTAAGGTGGATGGAAAAGTGGCTGGACTGCGGGGGTCAAAGGCTTCATCAGTGACACAAGGTGCAGCTGGAGGCTGTTTATCGGTGTCTGTCACAGGGACTGAAACCAGCACTGTTCAAGGTTTTTATTAATGACTTGGATGATAGGCTGGAGTGCACTCTGCAAGTTCATGGGCAGAAAAGAATTGCTGTGCAGCAGGTGTATTTGATATTCTGGAGGTCAGGATGCCTTCAGAGGGACCTCAATAGGCTGGAGAAAGCAACAGGCTGAAAAGGAACATCATGACATTCAAGAAAAGCAAATGTGAAGTCTTGCATCCGGGATGGAATAATCTGTGCAGCAGTACAGGCTGGGGGCAACAAGAAAAGCAGCTTTCCAGAGAAAGATCTGTGGGCAGCAAGTCAGTGATATGCCCTTGCAGCAAGGAAGGCCAACCACACACTGAGCTGTGTGTGCAGAAGGCAGAAAGTCAATGGAAGGGATTTTCCTCCTCTATTCAGCAACTGAGAGTACACATTGAAGTACTTTGCCCAGTTTTGACCTCTCCAGTTCTAGACAGACAATGGCATACAGGACTGAATCCCCTGGAGGGCCAACATTATTCTTTAGGGGGCTAGAGAACAGGATGAATGTAGGTGCTGAGAGAATGGGCCTTGTTCGGCCCCAAGAGAAGGTGGCAAAGGGGGATCAGTTTAACTACTGAATGGGAAGGTAGAGAGAAGATGTGCCTGACTCTTCTAGAAAGTCCACAGTGAAAGGATGTAAGGATGTCAGAGTAAACTGACACAAACTGGAACATGGGAATTTTGACTCACTGTAAGAAAAAAACCTTTTTGTCGTGAGGGTAAGCCAATATTGAAAAAGGCTTTCCAGGGAAGTTGCTGAATCTCTACCACTACAGGTGTTCAGAATTCAAGTGGTCACAGCCCTGAGAAACTTCATCAAGGTTTAATGAAGAGCTTTGAACCTGCTTTGAATAAGAAGATAGATGAGATGAATGACAATTGCTTTTTACAACTTACAGTTCTGTGATCATACAATCTGTCAATTTACAACTTGAAATATTAAGAAAATAAATGAAATTATTAATTTGTCCTGTAGTATCATCCTGCTTGTCATTTACAGGGAAATTTTCCTAGGAGAAACGCAAGATGAGCAGAAAAACAGATCCACAGGTGAGATTACACCAAAGTACTGTTGTCCTTAATCTTTATTCCAGCAAAGTGTTTACTGATAGCTTGGTCTGTAAAGAGTAAGAACTTTTTTTCTGGTCAAGATCAAGCCAAGTGCTTGAGAATCTTTTCCTAGTCTAAGTCTTCATAGGCTCATTGCTGGCTGTCTTAATTTCTAGTAGTAAAACCTGATAATAAAACTTTCTTTAATTGGCTGTTTAAAAAGTCAGTGTATTTGCTGTTTCTTTCTTGGCTTTTATTTGCTTAGCTTACCCACAAAAGCATTGGTAGTAATTTTAAAAGGTTTACTTGCTTAAAAGGTTTGGTAGAAGAGATTGCTACATCTGGCATGTATTGAATGTGTTGGCTTTACCCAGCACTACTTATTTATTTAGACACTTGCTGATGTACTTTAACATTTTTAAGATGAGGACAGTTCTTACAAAAGATGTATCCAAAACTATACAAAATACTAAGATTAACCTTAAATTTGTTTCAGAGAGAAAAGTAACAACCCCAAAACCTTCTTTCCTCAAATTGTCTGATAATTTTGAGGTAAGTTGCATGTCTGGAATCCACTGATGATACAGATGAAGGTGTTACCTACCGTCAGATGTGTCTGTCTGTGGAGAATACCCCTCGGATAAGTTAAAGGTCCCGTTATCGGTCCAGGATACTTCTGAGACATCTGTGTCCGACACTGACAGCTCTTTGGCAACAACTGCAGGACTAACCTACACAGAAAACAGTCCCATACATGCTATTATTATATTAAAGAAGAAAAAAATCACATTACAGAAAGCCAGTACTGAGAGACTGAAAAAAATCCCTCTTGTGTGTCACAGCAACATAAATCACCTCCTATTTAAGCCTTAATTGAAGAAACATGAAAATACTATACAATGCTTAGAAGTGAAGCATCCCTCTTTGTAATAACTAAAGGCTGTATTATACTAAAGAAGCATAGAAAATTCCAGTTATTCATTCTGGAAGCAATCCTATTGTAATGAAAGCAAAATGAGCCTGCAAATACAAAATATTCATAATGTAACAAAATGAGTAAACTTGGACCAGAAAAACCAGTCCAATAAGACCATCAAAAATTAGCTGAACAAAAAAAATCATTGTCCTTTACCAATTTATTGAACAATATTTAGTTATGTCAGCTAGAATGTCGAAGTCAGGCTTTATACAGTACTGATCAAATACTGCATAGTAATTCCTAGTAAGATGATCTTTTTAATATCAACTGGTATTCTGATTATAACAGAAAAACCTTTGCTAGTCATTTAGAATACTAGGAGAAAAATGAGAAATTTGAGTGTTCTCATACATATCTAGAAATATTTTATAGCTAATATACTTATTTGCACTATCACTGAAAATTATTAGACAAGTGATTACAAAAATATCTGACAAATTACGTAGGTTTTCTATTAATGTTTCCCTTTTGTATTTTAATTTGATAAAAATCAACTGCAATTTCACTGTTGGAAATAAAAGTAGCCACCTTTGCTTTTAAATATTAATGTAATTATTCTACAGCCAATACAAAATAAACACATTCTTAGCTCAGTAGGCCAATGAAACCATTACCTTGAAGGCCAGAAGTCACAAATGCAGTAGGTTGATTAGTATAAGGCTAAAGGTGGAGACTATTAATCACTTCTAAAGCTTACTGCTTAGTTCAGGAACACAGCCTCCTGGGGAGGTTAAAGTCTTCCACAGAAGAACAGAGACAGCAATCTAGATAGCCTCCCATTATCTATATAGATTTAAAAAGCAAGACAGGGCTGACTGAAAAAAAGTCACCTTAGGACACAGAGCTGATATGTCTAATTCACTGTCATCTTCTGTGGGTTTTGTTTTTGCTGTTTCTGAAAGAAAAAAGATATATTTTTTATCCTACTCATGACAACGGATTTCCAGGTTCAGTGTGTGTTCTCTGTCACACAGCTTGTGTAGCACAATAACCTTCCATCTGCTGACCCAGTGCATCATTTATGTGCTATGCTACCATGGAAGCAAGCCTGGCTGAGAGACTGGCTGCTTATCAAAATACAGCAACCACAGCGGGAGAAAGAATGTTATTCTGAATACGTTCCAATAGATCTATTTACCTGCATTGTACTTCCTTCAGGAGTCTCTGTTGCTCACTAGAATGTCATCTGCCTTGGCAAATAGGTATCTCTCTTTTAGACTACACTGCTGGTAAAATGCACAGGTGTAATGTGTTGTTAGAACAAGCTGTGTAGTTATCCCACCACATTACTTTTACATGAGAATGTGCAATTTTCTTGGTAACTGCATGTAATCTTCATTCACAAACCCCTTCTCCTACCAACACCCAGCTACCCTGCATTCACAGTCATATGCAAATATGCATGCATAGCATCCTCTGAAGTCTGGGAGAACATTGCTCTTTGCAGACAAGCAGAGATACAAAATTTGCCTCCTCTGTCTGAGAATCTTTTAAATCAATATAAAATGAAAAATACAGTCAAAGTGTTCTTGGTTGCTTCTTCCTGCAAGTTGCTCTTTCGTTTCTTGTGCCAACACGAGGTTTGTGAGCCCATGTGGTGAACCCAAGAGGCAAAGCAAGGTAGGGAACTTGTCCAGTTAAATTAAACTGGAGGATGAGATGCAGGAAAGAACGCATCTAACCTCAACCATTTTCCCAGTGCTGGCTTATGAAGTTTTTTAACTATAGTCTGATCTTTTTCTCGGCCAGTTTCACTTAAGAACTGAACAAGTAGAATAATGCATGAAAGAAAATTTCCAGTGCATTATTCCTTATTTCCAATTACTATCACATTACATGTAAGAGAAGAGGAAAAGACACACTGTGGCTCTTCTTGGGTCTAGGAACAGCACATTGTATAATGAATTGTAAAATTGTTACAAGAAATGCATATTTTAGAGCAGATATTAAGTCTACTGATGTAGCACTAATTTAAAAGGGTAAGCTACCTGCAAGTAGTGTGACTGCATTACAAAGGTTTAATTACTAAAACTGGAGCATGCACAAGAAACAAACTAACACTGTTCATACACAGATTTTCTTTGAAATAGCTTTATTGCTTAAAATCTAGAAGTTTCCAGTATTAGAAAGATTTTGGGTGAGGTAGGTGGGATTTTGTTTTAAATTGATTTCTCCCCTTTCCATGTAGAAACTTGGATTAATTTGTAGCTGCTATCCTGTGGCAATTCTTATATGCTTTTGGAGTATTTGGAGAAGAAAACAAATGCTTTTTTCTGGAGGGAGTGAAACCAAGGCAGATTTAGATACAGGAACAGAGTTTGGTCTCTTACTGAAAATTCGGTTATGTACTTATTTTGAGACTCTTGAGTGAGTGTCTCTGCTGGGCAAGTTTGCCTTACCTAAAGAGAGATAAGCATTGCAAGCTTACAGCAAGTAATCTTTTTCTGAAACCTTATAAGCAGTACATCTAATCACATACAAAGAGCTTGCCTTGTTTCTTTCCATGAAGTAATAATTTCTTTATTATCATACCCAGACATTTGACATATGCTGTTATTCCTTGTAAAGCTAATAACAGTAGCCAGGTTCAAAGCAAGAAATATCTCTACAGTTGGCTTCTCAGGACAAACCAAATTTTCTGCAAGGTGAATAAAATGCTCTTCATACAGAAATATAATAATATTATATAGGGGACTATAATTAACTACTCACCAGATCTCTCTTTTTTCTTCTGGTTGATATATTCCACTATTCCAAAATCTAGTTTCATCAGAACAGCCTTTATTTTGCTGCACAGTTTCTGTCCAAATTCATTACACTTAAGGAAGGGACATAAAAAGGCACACAATACTGTGATAAAAATGAAGACAGAAAAAAGGATGATATTGAAATACTGCTGTACAAGAAGTTACTGAAAAAGCTTAAACAATGCATTTGCATAAGATAACTACTAACTTTACATAATACAGTAGTTTTACATAAAAATGCACTGTGAAATGCCCATATCAGACACTTTTAAGGTAAAATCCAGTTTTCAGGAGCCATTCCTACTCATCACAGAAAATACCATTATATTCATACCAATTGAAGTCTTTTTTACTATCAGTAAGACACGATTTATGGTCATTATAACATTTATCATTACCTTGACTTAGTCTGATTTTGATATCTCAACTTGACAGAAGTGACTATGCAACATTGTGCCAGCATCAAAACACTGAAAAAACTAGTAAGCTGACTTCCATGTGACAAAAAATTGTAAACAAATTCTTTCTTATATCTAACCTAAACTGACCCTCCTTCAGTTTAAAACCACCACCTCTTGTGCTATTGCAACAGGCACTGCTCAAATGTTTGTTCCTAGCTTTCTTAAAAGCCCTCTTTAGGAACTGAAAGGTCTCTCCCCAGAGTGTTCTCTTCTCCAGGATGAACATCCCCAGCTTGCTCAGCCTGTTTTCATAGGAGAGGTGCTAGGGCCCTCTGATAATCTCCATGTCCCCTCCTTTAGAGTCAACAGTCCATGTCCTTCCTGTGCTGGGCACCCCCAGGACTCCACATGGGGTGTCAAACTTGCATGAGTATGTAAACAGGTATATAAATAAATAAATAAATAGACAGTCCCTATACAGAGACCAAATAATGAACAGTACACACGTACACAAATCATGACTGGAAAAGAGACTATACTTACACAAGACATAGGAGAGGACAACTCCAGGAATGTAACTTCCCAAGACAGTGAAAAATGTACATATGCTGCAGACTAGTAGGCAAAACTGGCAAAAACAATAAAATACACCATTAACACTTTCACTTAAATTAGGTCATTTTTCAAAATGAAGATGTTGCATGCTAATGAAATCTAGAATTCAGTGCAAAATTGAAATCTGTTTTTTAAAACTGGGAATTACTTTTAACACTTCTGGTGAAAATAAGCATCAAACAGTCCATTTTGGATAATTAGGGATGCATCCCCTCTTCTGCCATAAAAACATGCTATTTTTATTCATTTACTGTAAAGCTTTAACAAGCTCATGTTTATTGCTAAAATTACTAGAAATTATATCCTCATTGTGTGAAAATAGGCTGGACAATTTATATGCAGGAAAAAATCCAAGTCACTAATTGCAATATTACAATGCATGCTTGCTGCATGTTTACAAAAGCAAAACATCCTTCCTCCAGCCACAGCTCTCTCCCCTGTTGTGTTACTTTGTGAAACTGTTTTCTCTCATATGCTGGCAAGCAATCTCTTGATGCTTGTTGGCTGCTCTAGCACCCCTGTTAATGACAAGGCTGAGCCGAATTTTCAATATAAAATTTGAGATTTGGCCTTTGTGGTGACTGAGACATAACAGTGCATTTTTCACAACCGCACACTGCTCAACTGATCTGTTGAAAGTTTGCAGAAAGGATCCATTTGCTTTTGGAGCTGAATTGCAATAAAATGGTTAATTCAAAGAAATTTTGCACACAGCATTACTGCCTAATTTGCTTCTAATTACAGCAGTAAAATAATGACATGGCTTAGATAATGAGGTCAGGGAAAAGAAGGAAAAATATGCTATCAAAATTATATTTTCTAAACTAGTATTAGATATCTCTTAACATAGTTACTGTCATGTTACCACATTCCTGATACCATATTTCCTTACTTTACTATAAACTTACTTCTTTTAAATATAACTTTATTGTCCAAACATACAACTGTTCTTTATATAATTTATTAATTTTTTTTCTGGATAATTTTCATTCTTCTATAATTTTCATCTTTTTCATCCAGTTGCTCACCTGTATTTTCAGTCTAAACTGCTAATATTTGAGTGTGGTACTACATACTTTCTATTTGCTAATTCTGAATGGCCTGTTTTCAAGAAAGATTTTTCTGGCAAAATTGAGAAAGATTAGAAGAGGAGAAAAAGCCTTGTAGTGCTCTTTTAACTTGTATTTAGCAATACAAATATAAAAATGTAATCTATTATTATCATAATATACGTTTACTTTATTTATATTTCTCTTTGGGAAAAAAACCTGCTTCATGTTTGACTAGAACTAAATAACGATATTCTTCCAACTTGGATGAAAGAAAAGCCTTACTCTTGCTTGCTTCTTCATGAGCTGAGTTCTCCAGCTCAGTCTTTCCAGTAAAAAAAAGGGGAAACCACCAACTATTAGTGTATAGAAGAAAAACTGCTACAATAAAGTATGAGAAACTCACTTCATGCAGCTATTCCTGAAAACTACAGTTATTTGAGAAAAAGCTTCTCATGTTTATGTTTAGGAACAAGCCTATTTACTTCTTTGCTTTTTCAAGTTTTTATTAAATTATGGTGTTTTAAATTTCCTTTAAAAAGTCCATGGTATAACTGGTGAAGTTCCAACAACTGTAAGGAGATGGACTATATTGCTATAAACTTCACTGTGAACAGTTTTTCTCACTGACTACCTACCCATATTCTTCACAGCAAAAAAAAAAAAAAAGGAGAAACTCATGACTGAATGTGTCAGAATGTACATTTTCTTTTTTTTTTTTCTTGTTCACTTGTTTTTTTTTTTTTCTAAATCTATCTCACCTTTTTATTAAATCATATAGAACTGTTGATCTTACTGGGGAGTGCTTACCTTGCCAGGGTTTTGTTCCTTAAAGTGGGACATTTCTTGAAGAAATACGAATAAATTCATCAGTGTTTCTGAAATGCACTGATTTATTCTGGGTCTGTAGTCTTGACTGGAATCGGTGACTTTCCAGCTGAGTAAAACAAACAAAAATACCCAACTCTGTTTACAGCTCATATGGAAGTTGAAACTGGCTGAAAACATCATGTGAAGTCTTAGCCTCTGGCAATCCAATTGCTGTTGCTATACTAGAGACACCTGTGCTTGTTTCTTTGTATTTTATATTGAGCTAATTTGATCTTTTTAACAAAAAAAAAAAAAATAGTGTGTTCACCAGTAGCAGTTTTCAGTCCATACAAAAATTACAGCTTGTTCATTCTGGTCATATGAAGACATTGAATTCAAGGCACAGTCGTCATCTAAATCAAGCAACTGACCCCAAACTTGTTTTTTAATATTATTTTTTCTTTAAAAATATACCACCGTACTTTTCATTACCACAAGATGGCCACACATATTAATACATTTCATTTTATGCACATAATCCTTGTGCTTTTTCTTTTCTAGTTTTTATCTTGTTCTTCAAACTATGATGATGAAATTGCTACCCAATCTAGAAAAAAAGAAATTGTTGTTGCAGTCTTGATGTTTACATTTGTTTTCCTACTGAATTTTAGTTTTTCTATTATATTGAAAGGACTGTTTCTAAAGCTTATGTTATGACTGTTCAGTACTTTTAATAAAATAACAACCCCCCCCAAAAAAAACCTGTACCAAAGAATTTTGGGAAAATCATGGGATAGCATATGTGTCTATCACATTTGGGGCTGACCAGTTTATCCAATACTGAGCTTAAATGGTCACACGATATACCTTTGTGGAGTAAACAGAGCATCTGCAACAAAGCTGTTTTATGAAACAACAAATAACAATAAAGACATACACAGGCCAGTCAGTGTCAAGCCAAACTGGTACAAAGAATGGACGAACCATCATGCAAACACTGAGAATCTGAAGTAAATTCTACACCAGCTTTATTGAGTTACTTTTCACATAAATGCACTGAGTACACACATCTTTAATCACAGTGAATGCTAGCCAGCCACGAGCAACTCTGGTCATTTCACTGACATATTTAACCCATTACATGTCTAATCCATCTCTGCATTAATTGTAAAGATTTTGTCACAAGTAGATTGAATGACAAGATAAATAAAAATCTACATTATGGAAAAATGACTGTACACGGGTCGGTGCACAGCCATAAGGGGACACACAGACGGTCAGATCAAACTCCTATCAGCTACACACGCCTCGTTCTTGTAAAAAGGCACAATTTCAGTCAAAAATGCTCCGGGGAGACCCTTCCCTGCCTGCCGGCTGTCCTCGTTCGCCACGAGGTGGTGGCACAGCCGCGCGGGGACCAGCCAGGGACGGGAGGGGCAGGGGACACAGCGGGGACAACGCCACACTGCGCCCGGGGCACCGCGACCTGCATGAAGCAGCGCTTTCAGCCACGGGGTAAGGCTCATTAAAGCCCGAACCCCAAACTGGTGCCCTATTCCTGACTCCATTATAGCATTCATGGTGTTGCAGTGGTGTGATTTCCTCTTACGTTACAAAATAGTCAGGGTGAGGATTTTTTCCTCCCCTTTGAGGAAAATAAAACAATGAACTATTTAAAAGAGCACACCTGAAATGCACAGGATAAGAGCCCTGTGTCTTGGACTAGGTGACTTCTGCAATTTCCCAGCCATGTAAGGCATCGAATGCAGACATTTGCCTGCGATGCAAATAAACCATAACTCACAGAGATCACTGCAGGAACCCAGCTGGAGGGATAAGCAATGTTACACAGAACTTTCTGTCTGCATCCCACCCACAGCAGAGATTTCAATTTCCACCATCTCTGATAATTAGTGGTTTCAGGAAAGTATTATTACAAGGGTTTTGGCCTATGGGAACTGCAATTTTTAGGGATAGGCTAATCCCCCTAAAGAAACACTGCTTCCATCTTCTGTAAACCATTATGCAGCATTAATAATAAGTATTTAAGAGCTGCCCATTTGTTCCAATACTGAAAACTACTATTATGACAGCGCTCTGAATAACAAAATCCTTTTACAGACTTTTACTCCTACCCTTTATTTGAAATTGTCGACAATCAAAGTAGAACTTTGTGGAAGCACAAAGCAAAAATGAACAGGCCTGATGCCTGCCATCAAATTAGAGCTTTGAAATACCTAAGACAACTGTAGATACTCACTTTAATACTTTTAAGCTGATAGCAAAAACAGAGGGGGAAAAAACAAAAGCATAAAGTACAATAAAAATGCAAACTATTTTCACATATGCTAACCACTAATATAAAGACAATATAGGTTAAAGAGAAGGAGCTATAATAAGGCACAATGGGATAGCTAGTAACAATGCAAAAAATCCACAAATTATGAAGAAAAAGTGCACATTTGCAGGGAAAGTTCTCTGCAGTTGCCTCACTTGGTGATAGTGATGCTTTCTTTAGCCAAGTTTTTGAAAGCAGGAGCTGCAGTGCAGATAAAATATATTGCTATATGCTTTGGCCCTGTGGTCCACATGTGTGCATGGACAAGAAGAAAAGCAAGAGGAGTGGATGGCACAGGTGAAGTTTGCTTCAAAACTTTGCAAACCCACTACTGAGCTCCACAAAAGAGTACTTGGCAGCTGCTACTAGGCCACAAGAAATCGTAAGACACCTTTGTCAGTTCTGTAATAGATACAATATTCTATTTTACAAGGAACACCAGGGACTCTTTTGAAGCTTTATTCTGATCTTAGGCAATTAGAGGTGTAAGAAAGTCAGCTTGCTGATCTTCGGTGTGACCACCAGATGCACATGCTGCCTCTCCTTGTTCACACCTCCCAACAACTACCAGCCTTGGTGATGTCTATCTTTCCTGTCTTTTTACCCTGAGCCGACTTAAATAGCAGTGTTACCCACAGTCCAGAGCATTGGAACAAGCAACAGATCCTGGTGAAGGGGGAGTGAGAAAGAAAGGAGGTAGATCATATAGTTGTATGTACAACATGTAATGTACATACACAAAGACAGAGAGGTTACGTCATGGCCCTGTAAAGACAGAGGAAACTATTAAGCCTGCATTAGATCAAAAGGAAACAGGCACATGATGCATACTCCAGAGAAATTAATTTTCCAATGGTCACATTTAAAGATAAAAAGAGAAAAAGAAGACACGTGAAATGATGTAGATGATGAGTGTGGACTGCCTGACTATAAGTCAAGCAAGAATATAAATCTACTTCAGCATAATATTAGTACATTACTTAAATGTGAACCCTGTACTTCCTGCCAAAACAGCTTTGGGGACTGCTGTCCGGGTGCTCCTTTGGGGATAAGCAGCCAACTCTGAATACTTTCAAAGGTTTTTGTGGATAATTTAGAAAGAATAACATTTTATGCTCCCATTACTTATCCTTAGTTTGATATACAGTGCTACACTTCCATTCTAAAAGTACCATCAATAAGGTTGAGGGTGTTCAGAAAAAATAAATTACTCACATCCTTCTGACTGCCTATTGCATCATTTCTATAACTGAGCAAATATATAAACTGTTGCCTAGTAATTGTAAAAAAAAACCTACCCAAAACACTTTACCACCCAGACGGTTCCACTGATCACAGTCACAAACCCTGGCCAGAAGAGTCAGTGGCATTACATTCCCTAAAAATGACTGATGGTGTCATGCTCCCATTTCGTAGCTAGACATCTGTTCAAGCAAAGCCCCATCACATTTCTCTCAAAAAGGTCAGCAGATCTCATGTTACTGCTTTAAAGATCTCTTCGTGATGTGCTGGATTTTTTTTTAATTATGTGTACACAGTTTTCTATGTATCTTCATGCAGAAACGCTGCTCAGAACTGCAGCAGGGACAAGAGAACACCATGATGTGGTGGATCAGAAGGACTGCACCCACATAAACATAGAGTTTGTAATTATAGAGCTTCTAAACCCTCCTGATTTCCCAACTGTAACCACACACATTTGAAGCCTGTGCACTCTGTAATTTACAGGATAACTTAGAATGTAGTAGTCAAGGTGGAAGAACTGAAAGTTACATTCCCAAAGATCTGTAAATCAAAATATAGGTAATATGGCTATTTGGTAGTTTTAAAAAAGCTAATATATAGAACTTTAGAATGGTGCAACTGTAAGGGATCTGGATATCAAAGGACAATCAGGCAACCAGGAGTTCAGCATGAAACTTAAATGAAATCCTGAGTGTAAACTGTTAGCAAACTCCAATCAAGCAGGTCTACCTTTTCAGAGTTTTCACAGGTTTCTGCTGTAAAAAAGAAGTCACCACAGTGCAGAAGGGAGTGATTATAATGATACAGCTTTTCTCTGAAGCAAACATTTTATACCTGAAGACGTGAGCAAAAAAAGTAGGTTTTAAAATTTTTCGTCTAAATTATTAAGGTACAGAGATAAGGGATTTAAAATAGTATCTAGACTAAAGGTTTGTGTAAATTTTTTTTACATAGAAATTTCAGGAGGACATATACTGAAAAATGAAAATAAACACCCCTTTCTCTTTCCAAAATATAAAATAGTGTTAAAAGGAAAGTTAAGTGTATTAAAGTACCAATGGCAAAACCTCTAAAAGCTACTATTGAACTGTGGTGGAACACAATGCACTATTGATTAGCCTTATAGACACACAGTGTAACACATTTGTGAATGTTATGTGCACTATGTGGAAAGACAGAATGGCCAGCACTACTAAACTCACAGCACAGCATCCTAATGACCTATGTGGCTAATTTTAAAGGTGACTATGTAGAACCAAGCTCTATCCTGTGCCACTTTTGGATCCTATGCAATCATTAAGTATACTAAAATAATTGTATTTGTGTCATGTGGCCGTGACCAAGTCAACAAGACCTGCAATTTAAATGAATCACTGGGATACCATGTAAAATGTATCTTGCATCAAAGACTTCCACAAAAGAAAAAGCAAAAACAGGAAGCATCTACAAATATACTCCATTCTTAGACTTCAGGGAGAATTTTCATCTACCACCATTTTGCTCCAAATATTACAAAGCTTTTCTAATAGAAGTCTCTTCAGCTTGTAGATATGCATATGGACCCTATGTCCCACTGCTTATCCACAGGTGCTGCACAGATTCAGGGTCACTAAGATGTAGAACTGTGGCTAACATCCTTTAACAGATCACATTTGACCATCCCTTCAATTTCAACGTCGATGCTTTGGCACCCTCGGAATCTTTAAGATATAGAGACAGATCTTGTTTCTAAATGGAAGCTGGAGAATGTAGTTATCAGCCTTAAAGAGTAGCTAACATTTCCCAATCCAAAAATCCCCTTTAATTATCATACCTCCAGTAGTTCAAATACATTGTTTATAAGACCTAAATGAATAGTGTTATACTGTGTAACATTGCTTCTCAAACTCTTGAAGTGTTTTCTTCCCGGCCTCGTCTATCTCCATCTGACACCTAATTTTGTGCTTTTTATTATACAGTAGTTCGGTCCAGTTTGCTGTTCCTGTTTTGGTTTTTTTCCAAGGGAAGGTGTGGAATAAAAAGCTGGAAAAATATCTTATTTCACAGCTTTCCCCCTTTTCTTTCCTGACCAAGATTTTTTTTTTTTTTTGTAATATTACTGTAAAAGAAATATGTTTAAATCATCAGCTTTGATGTGCCTTTCTCACTGGACTGCACAGCAGACTGGCGTGGCCATGTGACAGACAAGCAACCTTTCATCCCTGACTCTATATACTCCTTGCAGAGTGTTAAAGCCATCATTATATTCTCTTCTCTTCAATTGACACGGGAACATTTTACCACTGGTGTCCTGCTAAACAATATCAATCCAATAAATTAAGGTAGTTTGCTTTCTAATATTACTAGTTGAGAACAAAATTTTCTGAAAATGAAAGCAAACTTATTGTTATAGAAATACACTGAAGTGTTCTGCAAAGAGATAGGGGAATTAATCTAGTCCAACAGATTGCTTAAACAAAAAAAATGACCCATTTCTAACAAGATTATTTTTTGCAGGGCATGTGTTCATCTCTTCTATTCAAGTATAATAAATCAGTCATCTTATGAAGTCTTAATAAGGAACTCCATTGTATTTCTTCAGCTGACCAAACACAAACTGGTTAATTTCAGGTTTTTTTGAAGGTGATTCCAGTACACAAGTTCCTCAATACAGCAGACAGTATTAAACGTTGTCACTTTTTGCGAAATGTCCTGCTAAGACAAACAAAATACATTCCAGCTAACTTGGAGCATTCAGTGTTGAGCTCCTCTGGGCAGACTCTGGTGAGCAGACTGGTAGCTCCCACAGGAAACCCTTCCACTGACCTGCCCTACTCCCACCCAGCTCCTCTGAGGAGAACACCAGCTACTACTGCAGTTTGAGGTCATTCAAAGCACAATCTGACAGTAAAAGTGCCATTAATCCAAAGTCATGACTTAAGCGATTAAGATTCTTTTAAATGTCTCTTTGCATGAAAACAGAGTGTTTCAGTGCCATGTACATACTGTTACTGACTTGCTTTCTGTTTAGCAAAGACTATAATGCTGTTTACTACATGCTGGTGTCCTTTTACCAAGATGGTCCAAGGGCTGGGATCTTTCAGGTCAGGTTCTCATTTGTAACTGTTACAAACACAAAAGAGATAGTTCTGCTCAGAAAAGTAAGGAAACTCCTTACTAAGCAACAAGACCATAAAGTTCCATTTGCAGAACTTTAAACAGATCTGCCCAGCTGTTGGAAGCGATTCTTTTGGAATTATTTTTCTCTTGCAAAGACAACTCTTTTAGTGCTTTTGCACAAAACCAATTGATTTTCTTCCTTCACAGACTCCACATTCTTCAGCTGGGATATTCCTAGCTCACGGCCTTTCAAAGTCAAACAGCTAGGAAGGATAAGCTTAGTATTCCCTGAAGTGCATAACAGCTGCACCAGAAAAAAAAAAGGAAAACTGTATTTTCAAGTGCCAAAGAATATTTTTTTAAATTACTTTCTGTGTTACCTAACAAGATGACTTTTTCTGTGCACAACTTCATTCTGATTCTTTTCTATGGGTTTTAATGTATTTTGTACAAGTAGGTTATCACCTACTACTCTGATGCATTACTGGGAGTTCCTAAAGCCACGTGTTTCCACCACTTCAGGACAAATATTCATGGCGTCTTTTATACATTCTTGACTATCATTAGATTCCTCACAAATTGTCAATTTAAAAAAAAAAAAAACCTAATTATACTGTCTTACACCAAAACTGTAGTGGACCCAATGATAAAGAATTACTGAGGGAAAATATCTCCTTATGCTAAATTGCTTTCAATCCTCTCCCTGTAGCCATGTATTTCCTCACTGTTCTTCATCTGTTACCAGCCATGATCATGTGCCAAATCAAAACAGAAGATAGGAGTGGGTACCTCATCTTCACAACTCTTCACTTTTTGGCTAACCTTACTAAGAAGTATTTGTGCATCTGTTCCTTTGCTTATTTTTCATTTTGATTTGCAGTATGACTAACAGAGTATTGACCAATGATACATATTTAACTATGATGCAACGATGTTCATGAAATACACTTGTGACACAATATTCCATATTTTCTGAAGTAGGACATGAACTTGAGAGGAGAGAGGATACAAGAAGTATTTGCATCTGAGAAGGGCCTACAAGGAGGGCAGTGCACTGAAACCAGTCAGGGATCAAAGCTCATTCTGCACCTTCCACAAAAATACTACTGCTCTCCTTTTTTAAATGCATACAAGCTGAAGCTTTGATTAAGTACCATTATCTGTACATTTACATTACAATTCCTTCCTTTGCAATTCTAAGATTAATTGCTCCTGTACAGCTCCCATAGCTCCTCCTTCTATTCCCTCTTGTTTAACTTGGACCTATTCTGACCTCCGCTAAACATCATTAGCACTTCTTTAGCAATGTTCTCCAGTTATATCCTATTTGTTATGACCAAGACAAAGAGGCAAATTAATTTCAGAAAAAAAGAAATTGGAACCTTTTGATTAAACTACTTTCTCAAACCTTTTTGCTCAATAGCAAAGACACAAAAGGATGAGGGATGACTATCAGGGTCAGTTAATTTAACAGTAGCTTCAAAATGATAAATGGGTAGAGCACGCTCTGTTATGTTTTCCAGGTTACTGCTTTAGAAAAGCTCATCTTTTTTCTTCCAAAACAAAAACTCCCAACTTTGATAGAAAAAAAAGGTCTTAGAGTCTTAGGCCTTCTGTTTAGCTGCCAAAGCTTGCTGCAAGCCTTTATAGAGAAAGAACTGTGAACAAAATAAATTAGATAATATTACAAAGCTGAAAACTTTTTTTAAGGGGTCACATATATTTCCAGTTTTCTTTATTGAAAAATAAACAATTGAACAAAGTGGACACCTCACCAAACATTTTTTAGAGAATTGCAATTAACGCTCTGGTGGTTATCAGTAATGAGTCAACATTTCCTTAAGAGAATAAAAATGCTACCTGCAACTACAGTTAATGGTAATCTATGTCATATATATAGGGCACAACCCAGATATCCCTGCAAACGGAAATGTGTAGGTGACCCCACCCCTGCAGAGACCCAATTGCCCCTGGGGATCCATTCATCCACGCTCATCCAGTTAGGGGGCCGTGCTTAAATGTGCTGCTCTACAAGAGACAACCAGAACTATCTCCTGTATTTCATCTCACAACACACTGACAAACATACTGGAAAAAAATCCACATTGATGTTCAGATTTAAATTTAACTAGAAGAAAACAAACTGAAAGCCATAATGAAATGCCCAATTCTGATCCCTGTAGTTGCTTAATTTCTTAGATTTGCCTCTGTATTCTGGCATTTTCTTCACTAACTTCTAAAAAAAAGGCATCTCTTTCTATATACATGACAAATACTCTTTTTACAACATGAAATATTGCATTAACACCATTTTAGAGCCAACATTTTGATTAGCATCAGGACTATGGACAAACCATGTGGACTTTAACAAGTCTAGATTATAAACTCAGTCATAGCCAAACATCAAAGACATCTATTTTTCAAGTACCTATTTTAAAAACTATTTGGCTAAATTTAATTAGGGTATTTATTCACAGGAATGTGCTGGATCACATTTGAGAAAACAGTATTTTTAAAACTGCTATAAAGTTTTTGATCCAGTTGATCCAATTAGGGTTTTTTTGGCCTGACTGTTGGTTTTATCAGCTAATTAAAACAAAAGCCAAACTTCAGAAAGACAGGTGTACTTCAAAGGGACCCAGTGCCCTATCTCAATGAGAAATGAGTTAGTGTTCTGTCAGTAGCATGGCTCCAACTAAACTATTTCCATGCCTGACATATTGAGGCTTTGAAGCAAAAAGCCACCAGGTAGAAATCACACAGTATTTTCTTCCCTTCAGCTTCAGTTTAAGAGGTACCTCAGAGCTGTTCCATTTGCCCTCTATCAGACATTAAGACTCACACTTCCCTCCTGAGAAGGTCAGCACCAGAGGCAAAGCCCTCAAGAAGCAGAAGATGGGTTACAACGCAGAGAAAACCGATCTCAGGCTGAGCAGCCAGGAGCACACACAGATTAATTACATGAAGCCTCAGTCCTTGCTGCACTGCACGGCAGGGCCAGCGCAAGCAGAGTACAGTACCTGTCATCTTGTCCCAGATCCTCACTGTCTGGCATTTCAGATGTAAAAGGGAATTCTCAGTCTCTCTCTATCAATCTAGATAATCCAGGCAACAATCTTCTAGTCTGTTTTGTGTTTTAGGAGCCACCAGGCAGGCACCCGTGCTGCTCGCTGCCAGGAAGAATGCTCCTTGCTCAGAGAGCAAATGTTTACAAGACATCCTAAGTGCTGCTGGTCTTGAATGAAGTTCAGAGCGGTCGGCTTTGATTGGCCAAGGCTATAAATAAACAAGTCGTGACTCACCTCACACACTATGACAGGGTGTTTAGTAGCAAGCACAGTCAAAAGCCAAACTGTTTTCCTTCTGGTCATGTGAGGGAGAATCACCACCCATTTAGTACTTTTATTTTTCTGCTTCTACTGAAAATTTTCCTCAATATCTCCAATTTTTCTCAGGTGTAAGCAGCAACACAAATGATGAGAAGCTAAATCACTCAAACTTTAATAAAGTGAAAGGCTTCAACGTGTGACAGGAAAGAGTTTACTCTTAAAACTATAAAAAATCCTTTTTTTCCTCCCTGCAAAGCATCAGAAGAAGCCAAACTATTCTCCAATGACTAAATTCACAGATGTAAAAAAGACACAAAAACTTAGTAATTCTTTTAAATAAGGAATAGGAAGACAAGTTTTCAATAATGATTAATTGCATTGCTTTTAAGTTCTGATTCCAAGCTCATCTGCCACAACTAATCTTAGATAGGAACACCAGAACACTGTGCTGAAAGAGGCCTCAAAAACTGAAGTATGCTGGCAGAAGGAGGCTTTCTGCCAAAATGCTTTGATTGCTTCTGTGAAGGTGAATTGAATATGGATTTCCTCCTACGGCTTTTCCTCCTATTGCTGCATGCATGACAAGGATTCTGTCACTCCAGCTACACCAGCTGCGTCTCTATTAATTTTCAACACCCCCGCAACCTTATCTGTGCTGGTGAAGCTTTGTCACACAGTCCAAGACTCCAAGGATCCCGTATGTCTGTCGCTCAGCACTGGCTCAGCACTGCTCCTTCACACAGCTTCCTTCCTTCATTGAACAGGATGACCTGTTGTTCTTAATATATTGAAATCCAAGCTACATCCAGAGACCTTCACGTAAGAAATCTCTTTCTCTAGGAAGGAACCCAGCAAGATTTACACCTGCCTGTCCTGCATGAGACAGTAAGAACTGTCTCATGTCCTGGGGATGTCACATGTTAAAAATAAATTAAAAAAAAAAAAAAATAAAAGCAAAGCTGGAAAAAAGGTATGCTATGTATCTTTGATTTGCTAAGCTATATATGGTGCATCGGGAATAATATATAATTTCTGGAAAGCTTAACTTTTAGAACTATGAAGGATTCTACCCTTCTTCTTTTTTTCATATAAATTTATTCAAAAGGACTAGTAAGATCTAAAAAACCAGGAGTATAGTCCTCTGACTAAATTATTCAATGAAATATAGAAATAAGTATTAATAAATGCCCTATGACTGAGACTTTCCATGGTCACCAATACCTGTATATTCCAGTGTAATAATATTTTCTTTTCTTTCCTTTTCTTTTTTCTTTTCCTTCTTCTGATAATTATAGATGAAATAATAAAGAGCTGAAGTTCTTCAAGCTTACTCTGAAACAACAGAGCTGCTAAATTCAAAAATCTTAATTAGTGAAATGACTCTGTGTAACAGTTTCATCTTCAGATCAAAGTTGTGATGTCTTCTAATTAGGAAATGAAGAAAAAAAATCCCTGAAATCTGCAAACACCTAGGAGCATTATTCAAAATTTAAATGTAGCATCAAAAATGAAAGCAATCAAAACCAAATCCCTTATGTAACTTGGGCTGCATGCACTGCACTCCATTCCATGCACTGCAATATACTCTTACACAACCACATAATTTTACTATGTCAAATGCCTTTTTACAAAATATTCCATTTTAATGCATTTCATGATCACACTCAGAAGATGAAAAGCTTTCAGTATCATATCTATCCCTGTATATCAGCCTTGGAACTTGGTGTACTCCAAACTCTTCAAGTGCAGCTCTAGACTGTTCATTTCCCGGTAACGATCTGTACATAGAGCTTATTGTTACAGCAGAAAAACTGTTTACTTTTACAATTCCTTTCAACTCTTCCCAGCCCTCACTGAGGCAAGGAGGATAATATCACCTTGTTTACTTATTCATAAGGAAGAGCTGGAAAGATTAGGTTCAGAACTGTCTACTAAATGAGCACCTATCTAAAATGTCAAGGGCCTGTTAGCTTGGAATTAGAGCATTTATAAAACACTTCAATACTCAAAGACTAGTTTCTACTGGTATCACTGCTCATCACTTTTGAAAATCATACTTGAGAACAGCATGAGTGCATAATTAGTGGAACTGCAATCACACTGAAGTATTTTGCTTGGTATCACAAAGAAGACTATCTAGAAAAATCATCTCATTTTTTTGATCATTCTAAATTCTTCTGCACCCAAGGGAATTAGAATTTGTATTGGCCCATCTGGAGGTTTCCTGCAGCACAGGTTCCAGACCATTTCACAGCAGTATGAGATAGAATGACCTCTCCAAGAACACTTGGGTGGAAGCAGCAGGTGAACAGAAGTACTGTACTGAATCGGGCCAAAGGGCTTTGGCATCTTCTACTGTGTCCAAAAGGAACAGCCAAGGAAAAAATACATTGCTGCCTTCTACAGATAGTCTTACAGACTCCAGTTTGCTGAGACTGAAACCAGCAGTGATGGCTATTTTTTAGCTCTGAGTGGATTTCTATCCTATGATAGCACCTATAACATCTTGTGGCAAGGGCATTTGCAGCTTAACTACATACTGTTTGGGAACCAAAAACCAGCCAACCCCCACCCAATATTGTTTGCTCTGGTCTAGCAACTTCAACTGGTTTCCAAGAAGTCTTATACTGGAACAGGCAGATGACAGTTAACTCTCTTTAGCTTTTCACAGTGATTTATTGTTTTTGCAGACCATGATAGTTTGGGGTTTTTTTGATGGGACTGCAAAATTGAAAGCTGTTTAGAAAAGAGTTTACCATTTTTTATCATTGCTAAAAATCAGTTTTAAACTTTTCCAATATGGAAAACTCAAAGTGACTAGAAATGACAGAATGAGGAAGGAAAGTCTTTTCCTACCCATGTTATTTTTCAAGGAGATCCTTATTTCCTTGCTTAGTTGCAGCTAAGCCTTGCATTAAGTGCAATGGACTTGACTCACTCTTCTCTGTCCTTCTAAGTTCCTTCTGCCCACTTCTGAGGCCTCAACTCCCATGACTAATCTCTGCTTCTCTGAGCTCTTTGCCTGAGCTGCTACATTCCCACCTCGCCGTGTCTCTCTCACTTCTTGCAGTGTTTTCTGAAATTTTCCCTCCCCTTGGCTCAGTTGGTTCTTCAACAGAAAGAACAACCCCTTCTACCTTACAGTGAATTCCTCCCCCTTGTGCTATTACTTCTGAAAGGAACATGGAAGCCCTTGGTTTTGCAACCAAGAGGAAAATATTCTATCTACAATGTCCTCCTCTCAGTCAGCTCATTCAGCTTTAAAAGCCCTATTTTGCTTATCTGTTTCATGCATGTAAGCTCTTGCATGCCCAAAAACATCCTCACAATTCTTTTGTAAATTCTTCCTGTATTTATCATAACCAATTTAAGGTAGGAGAGACCAGAAGTGTAGTTATTACCAGTGAGAGCATACTATTATTTACACATTTTGATGTCTTTTCTAAGTTGTTCCTCATGCTCTGTTGGCTTTCATTACCACATTTTCACACAGAGCTTTCCAGAGTACCTGACCTTCTTTATGTTATTTGGATAACTTTAAGAATAAGAATTCTGCTTCTCTCCATTACCCTGTTTTCAACTAAGCTGACCTCTTCTAGACCTTTCTGAAAACTTCCTTGAGAGCTGTTGAGTAACAGCTCTTTACTGTCAGGTATGAAGACACCCCAAAAGATGTGCTGACATGCAGATCAGACTAACAGTCTGCCTGACACATTGGTGGATCAGGGAATCTTACCAGTTTTGCTCTTGCCCAGTACAGACTTGGACTGAACATGTATCATAATTATCAAGTAAATGGCCTTTTCCCCAAATAGTATGGACATCTATGCAAAATTTTACTTTTACTGGCAGGCACCAAAGACTGCAGAAGTCTTCAGCAAAAGAAGGGAAATAAAAGCTATGTTCTTGCCAGAAACAAGGAAGCAGTCTCACTGAAAAGCTAAAAAGGATTGGAAATAGTGTCATATACACTGTTTTACACACTCAGATAGATACTGACGATGCTCAAGGGTTTTAGGAGGTAGGTGGTGTGTCCCACCCAAGCTGCAGTCTTTCAAAGATTTTAGTTAATCAGCCTGTGGCATGCTTTAGCCAGACAACCAGCTCCAGAACTACTCACAACCACTGCTGCCTCCTATGTCTCTCCTCACCTAAAAGGGAACACAGTGCTTTCAATGTATAACCCTGTTCTAATTATTCAGCTATGAATGAGTCTCCCTTCCAATAATGTGAATTAAAATACTGAACTCCCTACTGTACACTTAAAGACACTCTAAAAACCCTTAACGGACATAAAAAAAAATATATATCTATATATATAAAATCCCACTCCCAAAAGAACATCTATTTTAGTTTGCATTTACCGAATGAATGGAAAAGTCTAGCATTTTACTTTAGGTAGACGGTTTGTACTGATGTTATCTTCAGCAAAAGCATGGGTTTAAAAATTACCATCATTGTCAAAGACATGTTTAGGACGAAAATGTGAAATGATTTTTAATGCTATTAAAAAAAAATCCTATTATTAACATACACGAAGTCCCCCAAAATGGACTATTTCCCCTCTTTATCAATATGGGAAACTGAATGAAATGATCACATTTGTGTGCAGGCATGTGTACATTTATATGTTTATAAGCAGACACATATGAAAGTATATATTTACCATATTTTATCAATTTGAAGGGCATGCCAAATTTTCCTGTATTTTCAACCAAAATTTGCTAAAAGTTTCCTGTCCCGATTCTTTCTATGTAAAGCTGACTTCAAACTGCAAACACTTATTATATCTACTTAACTCTAAGGTCTCTCCATACACTGTGAGATATACAGAGGAGGCTGGTTTTAAAAGAGAGGAAACCTTTCATACTAGTGTAAATGAAAAATCCTCAGACTGGACCTGCTGAACACGCTCAATTCTTTGCTGGGGTATTACACCAGGTGTAACCACAAGCAGTAAGCAGTGTGCTAAAAAAGATGAAGACATCTGTTACACACAAAACATAGACTGGTATTTAGCTGTACCAAGTTTCAGGATTGGAAAAAAATAAAAAGAAATAAAATCTTTCAATGTCGAAGACCAATAAAAGCAAAGAATAAAAGTGCTCAGGAAAAATTTTCTTTCTTCATGGAATTCTGCATATTATGCAGGATTCTTATTTGTACCTAGATGAAATAATTCATTGTTAAACATTTTTAAGATCACAAGCTGCATTTTCAGAAAAAACATCCCAAACAAACAGCATTCCGTTTTGACAAAAAAAAAGTAGTGCAACATTCAAAAAGCTAAACAAGATACCACATGCAGGAAATATTCACTGGGCAGAACAAAGCACATGAATATGTATTTTTAGAGAATCATAAGAAATTGAGTATGAAAGCAAACTGACTATCAACAGACACCAAAACCTGATTTGTATCAGCAGAAATGAATTGTCACTATGAGGTTTTAGTGTTTCTTACAAAGCACACATAATAATGCTCCCTGGTGCGTGACAGTATTTCCAAGTTTCAAACACAAGCAGAAAGAGGAGTTAAAGGAAGTAAGAGACACGTCAACTGCAGTTTTAAAAAAGATTATTACATTTTAGTCATATGAAGATAGCAAATCTTGCTCTTCACAAATATGACAGATCATGCTGGATTTGTGTGACAAATAGAGAGGAGCTGGAGACAGGAAGGTAGATCTTACCACTAAGGGTGAAAATCTCAACTGCTCTCTGACTTTTTGGCCATGGAATCTTGTTAAACAGCTATAAAAGAAACAAATATTTGGAGGCAAAAAAAAAAGACTAAACAAAAAACCCAAACCCACCTAGCAATGATCTCAACCATTTCTGAAGATTACTGAGTATTTTTTCAAAATTTTCAAGAAACCTTTTACATATTGTTTCATGAAATTATTTGATTTATTATACTGCATTTCTACAAAGGTACTAACTCATGTCATGATCTGTAATTCAGTCAAGTCACATTAAAATGCATTTTTTTCCTCTAGGCATACATGCTACTCAAGATTCTGAAACCTGCCCATCTCCCTGTCTCTTGGTTTGTAGCCCTCTGAATCTGTTTCTTCTCAGCAGTTGTTTTCTTTTCTTACTGACAAAAAGATGAATCATATAAAGGCAGACCATACAACAAGATACTCAGACCACATACTGAAAGCACCTATGTCTAAAAGATGTTGCTGGTATGCTCACAGTTTGCATAGATGACACACCATTACTTCAATGCTGCAATCATCCTATGAACATGAGGATAGGAGCCAGTTCTCCATCTAACCATATAATTTCTTCTTTGGTGTAGCATAAGAAAATCTCTCCAGAGAGGGATTAGTGCAATTGCAAGCCATAACTAGATCCAAGTCCAGGTCACCAGTTCTGAATTGGACTTTAGAAGCTTAAGGATGAATAACTGCAGGACTTCAAGTACATTATAATGTAAGCACAGCACACAGTTATATATCATTCATCATTTTCACTGACACCAACCCTATTCTTCGGTCGCAGCACCAAGAGCCAAAGTTTTGATTAATCTTCAGAATTGCTAGCTGAACATTTTCATAGTAGGTATGATTCATTTTGATTCCTTAAGCTTCACAGCCTTTTTCAATGCCTGTATAGTGGAAGTGAGACAGATGACTGAATGACTTCAAATTTATCAATTTGCTAAAATCAATTTATCTATTTGTTTGCTTACTATGTGACAAGAGATGAACTCTCCAGTGTTTACATGTCGATGGCAAAATTACAATCATATTCTCTCCCTTTAAAAAGAGCTTTTTTTCATTAGAATTGTCTTTCTTCAGTCTCAGTATGGTAGTTTATAAAATTGTGCAGCTGCGGCAAAAGAAAAGATTATTAAATTGTCACTAACATGGCTCAGTTTCAAGGCCATAATTTCATATGATGGAGAAACTGGTAATCTGTATGATACATCTGTATGCTACTTTCCAACTCCAACACTTGTAACAACAAGTCAGCAATTCTGATACACTATTAGAAAAACAGTAACATGTACATTTATATAAGCAATTTTTAAATTATTTACAAACTAAAATCAGGGAGAAAATGTCAGCGTGCATGACACTGTAGAATGCATGTATTTGTGTATGCTGATCAACCAGCTGGTTTAAAAAAAAAAATCAAACCTGTCACCACAGTTCATATTATGTTTTGACCTTACATTATAGCCCTATCAGCTGAAGAGAGAAAACAGACATAAACTTCTTAAATGCTAACATCAAAACTTAAAGAAAATAATTCTACATAGTATCACTTGCGACAACACAGAAGGGTAAGATAGGTAATAATGAGAAGCAGCAGCAAGAAATACATTATACAAAGCATCAGTATGGCAATTCATACACATACACAACTAGAAGCTGGGTAAGATGGTTAATTCTGAGTGCACTGGTTAAAACAAAGCTAACTTTATCCTGAAGTGACTAGCTAAACTGTTACTCTATCGAGCAACACGAAACGCAGAGACAAACGCAGCCACACCCAAGAGAAGGCAAAGAAGAGAGAAACTTTATTTTGGTTTTTCCATTATATAGAGTTCTGGAAACGACCATCGATTGGAAGGTGAAGTTACCACCTCTCTAATGACACTGGTCAATGACAAAGTCCATCAAACCTTTCTCCTCCCAGGAGAAGGAATGAAAAACAAAAAGACAGTTAGAAAAACATGTGCATGTTTACAAAAAACAGTGTGAGAAACTCCATCACAAGAATGAAAACATCAGAAGGCTGAAAAGTGAGAGTGACAGCTAAACCAATTTCTTCACAGAGTTTCTCCGAAGTGAATACTTGTCAAACCCAACCATCTACTCTGTTAATATCCAGCTCTCTGTGAAACATGTGCAAATTTAAAGCAATGGGAGGCCAGTGCAGCACCACACAGCTCCACGGAAAAGGCAAAGGGGCAGCCAGGACTGCAAGAGAGAACTCGGCGTTCTCCCGCAGCCGCACCCACCCCCAAAAAACAACAGTCAAGTGGCGCCTGGGCTAGCAGAAGTCAAGAAGGCTCAAACAAGGGATGATGATCAATGAGGACCTGCAGCTTAACACGTTTGTCAGCAAGGGCACCTGCTGAGTTGTGACTGAGAGGAATCCCCCGAGCCGGCCAGGCGAGCGCTGCCAGAGCGCTCAGCCAGAAGGGCAGAGCCCGATAACCTTCACCCTGACTGGAGAGGATGACAGGACGCATGGCATTCTGCTGAGGGGCTGACAGAACTACTGGGAAGTCAAAAAAAAAGCTTAAATTAGCTAGGATTTTGTCCCAAAGACAAATTTGCCATTCCCTACTCCTTTACTATTAAGTTTTATTTAAATTCAGTGCATTTCATAAGGTGGTTTAGAACACAGGTATAGACCATCTGTATTGTACAGCACAACAGCCGCTCCTGTCATCGCTAAAACTTCCTTTTCCCTCATTTTTAAAGGGACATCAAAAGAATCCTTTTTATTAAGCTGTATGAAATACATTTTAAAAGTACAATTTGCTGCTAGAAGACTGAAAAATTAGGATTTCAATTTAGAAGTTACTTATATATAAATTCATACATATCTATATAAATCTGTAAAACATAATATTTTATCACACCTTTTGCTGTTTCCTTTAGAGTCTTGAATAAAGATCATTGAACCCATCTCCCTGGATGTTCCTATAAAGAAGGGAAGTAGGAGAGTGGAAAAAAACTCTCTCAGTCTTTTACGTTAATTCAGTGAGGTGGTTTTTTCATATTAAAAACCCAACAAACAAACCATAAAAAAAAACACAACCTAAATCCAAAACAAAACAAAATAACCCACAAAAAACCTCCCAACCCCCAAAATAATTTATCTGGGAAACATTCAGAGCACTTAAAACACCTATCTTTTCAAGTGCTTTTCAGGTGACCTGCAGTGCTTTCCACCTCCTTTCAGTGAAAGCCCCAAAAGACTAATTTCCATCTGCTAAAAGTATTTGTTACAAAAAAAAAAAAAGCTCTTCAGTATGTTTTGAGTTTGATTATTGATTGAAGAAATAAGTATTTTCCAAGGTACATCCGCAAGGATTTTGAGCAAAGGATTTGCAACTTTAACAAAAAAGTTATATTTACGTGTTGTTTTCAGAAACTTGTTTCTGCGTATCATCATATTGAGTTTCTAGCTGAATTCCCACACTTTGAGACTTGGATTATAATAAAAAAATATCTGATTCAGCTAACCAGTTAGGACAGAAGTTGTCAAGATACATATTCTAAGAAAATTGGCTGCTTATGGTGAACACAATGGAAACAGCTTGTTCCTGTACAGCCCTGACATGAGAACTTCATACAGTAATTGTTCAGACACATCTCAGTTTGTGTTCTAAGGCAAGCTACATGTGTTTACAACAGTATTTTTTTAAAGATCAGACATGCAAACCTCAGATATTGTTGCTCTGATTAATTATATTACTCTGATCTCATGCCTAAATGCATAAAAGCGTGATGTTAAGGTACACACTGACCTTGCAACTTCCTTGGAACGTGGTGGTGGCAACAGACACTCCATCTAAAATTGAGCAACAGCTATCTCACGTGCCCTTCTCGGATTTCTCAGAGTTTAACATTTATATACAATTTATATACAAATGCAGATATAAATAGCTACATTTATTTCAGTCCTACTGTGTCACTTAACTGACTAAAAAGTCAATGCTTGTATTACCAAGACCAGCTAGAGTGGGTCTGCCGAAGGCCCATCTAGCCCTATCCCCTGTCTTTAACACTTGCCAAAACTGAATACCTGGGGATACCCTAAGCAACAGAATAAAAACATGGGATAATACATAATGATAGGTCCATAAAATACAACAGAGCTTCAAACAATCTGCAGCCTGGGGAATTCCAAAGTCAGAGATGGTGATTTTTTATTTAAAAGCCTTCAATTAATTTTCTTCAAAAAAACTGTCCTGTAATTTATATTTAAAATCCATCTCTGATTTTAATATTCACAACAATCATGTGTCAAGGATTTCTGAAACCTATTACACATTTTTATTTTTCCTCACCTTTCTGCCTACTATTTTGATGCCTCCTCATTCCAGAAGTGTGAAAGAGAAGACACGTTTTCTGTGGTATTTTGAGAGACCTCTACTATATTTCTCTTCAGTTGCTCATTTTCTCTTTTTAAAAGACCTACTTCATTTACTTGTTCTTTATAAGGAAATAGTTCTGTTTATTTGACCTACCTTGTTGCCGTGCTCTGGATTATTTTTTCTCCTGTACCGTTTTCTGGAAGGTAGAAGATCAGTCCCACACAGAGTATTCAGGATTTGGACATACAATAGGTTTACGAGAGCAGCATGTGACTGTCATTGCGTTTTCCCGGCACGTCTTTTTTACTGATAATTAACAGTTGATTTAGTCTCTTGATCAATGCTGGTTTTGTGAGACTACATCTTTTTCATGAGTGGTTACAGTCACCTTCAGACACTAGTATTTTGTATGTGAATTTAGTACTGGTATTTCTGCATAACTTCACAGTTATCTGCACTGAATTTCAGACACTATTTTACTGAGAAAGAATCCTGTAAGGATCTTCTGAAATTCTTCATAGTTGGTCCTTGTCTTCATTTTCTTGAATAATTTGGTACCTGGCCATCCCACTACTCACGGCCTTTTCAAATCCCTTATGAGTACATTTGTCAGATGAGTTCCAGCACAAATAGTGGATATTTTTTTATTCACTGTGAAATTCTCTTATGCATTACCTCTCGCTGTGAACTGACCTACAGTAACCTCAATGGCCACAACAACATCAGTGATCCATTAATCATACTACTAATCCAAGCACTCGGTAAAAAAGGGCTGAACTTCTGAAAGAGGAGCTAGGGAAAATCTAAGCTAGGGAAAGGAAATGTGTGTCACATGGTGCTGTGGCCATAACATATAGGTTGACTTGGGAGAACGTGCTTTTGTGCTACAACAAATATTTATCTCTGAAATTTTTAATTAAACTGGTTCACCTTAATATGTCTGATCATCTGTATTCATTGAGTGTGGAAACGTGCATAACACGCAGCATATGAGCATATGTTACTGTCTGTTTCCCTTAGTGTAAAAATAAAAATCTTATAGCTGTCTAGAATTTACTTGCAGTGTTATTTAGACCTAAAACATCTGGAATATTAATTAAAAAAATGTTTAAATCATGAAATATATTTTAGTAGGTAAACATACAACATCTCTTCTGTCAATAAGAAATAAGAGACAAAAAGGAGACTTGGAAGGAATACCATGAAGTTTGTTTCAAAACAGCTGAGCTGTTTTACTCAACTGTATGTTGAAACACCTAGAAGAATATAATATGTTATTCTGCTGATACGCTCACATGCTTCAACAAAACTGTGCCAGGACATTCCTTACTAAATTAGTGACTAATCAGATGCTGGGCTGGGAAGCACACCCTCACATGTTACAACCACCCAGATGTCTGCAGCATTAAAAAAAACAAAAAGAAAAACCAACTACAACTATATGTTCTTGTGTCCCCTATAAATGATTTCCATCACGTGTTTTGTAATCTAATGCTTGCATTTGGCAAACCAGATGCAATTAAAGGTCAAAACCTGGCTACTATAGAAAGTACCTGACTACTCTACTTCTTCTGATCTTTCTCTTGACTATCACCATTCTAAATATTCTAAGCAAGGATGTCCTCTTCCCTCCATGTCAATAACTAGTATATATTTCTAAATACCTTGTTTCATTGATCACAAATGTTTTTTGCTCTTTTTATCAAGTTCTCAAATTAAACAAAATTGCTTGCTTCTTTTTCTTTCTTCTTACCCTCAGATTTCCATTATCCTTTAAAAACTGCTTAGAATTTAAAATTTGACAGAAATTAACTCAACAAGCTGTTGGGAGACCAGCACTACTTTTGTTGTTGTTGTTGTTTGTGTGGAACAAACTCTTCTCTTCTCTTGTTGTTTGTTGTTCTCTGTTGTTTGTGCGGAACCCTACTCTTCTCAAAAACATAAAATAGCAAAAGCAGCATTTCTGCCTACAGGAAACAGTTAATATAGGCCAATATTAAAAGAGGATAAAAGCTACTTGTATTTGCAGGAGGAAAACATCTTTATCACAGGTTTAGCATAAGGCATTCCATTTGCCCCTCACACAGTTTTTAGTGATAATATAAAAATACAGAATATGGTTAAGCTTGGTACCCATTTTTATGGAGTTTTAATCAACCATCTCTAGACTTATATTTAAGAAAAGCCATTCCAAAATGAAACAGTCCAATTTTCTTCTCAATCCTAAAAGGAGTCTCTCTATTTAAGGTAACACTGGGGGCTCCCTGTATGCTATAGTTTATAAATACCCTTTAAGATGACAAGTCAAATGACTTCAGGATTGCAAGTTATCTCTCACAGTTGTTCAACTGTTAAAATGGAAAGTGGTAAGAATAGAATAAAAACACCGATGGCAAAAATATTGCATGTGCAATGGAACAAACATAGCGCACAGGACATGACCATTTTAACATTATTCTTTTTGCTTAAATTTATTCTCTACCCTTTGAAAAGGTCAGCTTTGTGAACTTCCCTCCTGATGAGCAATCTGAGGTCTGTCATTCCATTAACACTCTTACACTCATCAAAAATGCAGTCATCCTTTAACTTACGATCTGTCTGGCACTTGTTGCAACAATATTTTGCTAGTTTAGGGACTCATTTGATGCAACCCACCTAATTCTATAATAATGTACATTTTAAAATACATAAAAATGTGAAAAATAGCAACATTACATTTGCAAGGAAAACAAATCTCCGAGGCACGCAAACATATCCAGCAGCTCTGTGGCAATCAGACAGGCTGCTTCTGGACCAGGCAGTAGTTACATTTATTTTATGGTGTAAGCCTACAAAGAGTTAGAAAAAGGATGTTTCAACTGTATGTCAGGTTTCTGTTCTCTTTTGTAAGGCTTGGTACCTTGGTACTCTAAAATAAGCACTATTGCCTGTTAATCAATTCAAATTTACAACAATGTGCAGCTAAGGTCTGACTGTCTAGACATCTTACTACATCTGCCTAAACTCTTTGAAGTCTTTGAACTAAAAGAGGTAGGCTTGCTAACTTGGAGAATTGCCCTAGAAAACAGATGTCCTTTAGAAGGAATTGACTTTTTCCAGTTTGTGCTGTCTGCAAAGCCTTGGAATACAGTATCTCCACTTGAAAATAAGGTATTAAAGATTGCACTCCGGTCAGTAACGTAGAGTCAGTTCTACTGTATTGATATGAAGTTACTTCTGCATAGTCACAACTACAAACTGCAAGACACATGGATTCCCAGCAAAAATTAGAAAATCCCAGAATACGGAATACTTGTTCATAAATCTTCATGGATTAGGGATAAATATTGAGGGTGAGACCTGACAGAGGCAGTGACCAGTTGTTCTGTTCAAAATGATGTGACTGAATCCAAGCCATCTCCTTTCCCTGTCGAAGCCAGTGGGGAAGGCTGTTACCACCCTTCAAGACACAGCTCTTGTAACCTGAACCTAGTAAGTTCAACACATGAGTTGAAGTACATGACATTACTTTTTGGCTGACATTTTGTAAGACTATGTCCAAGCCTCTTGGATCCTTCAAATGGAAGAATCTTTACTTAAGATATGAGGGGTCTTTGTCACTTTCTACCACATATGTTGATTCCAAGTTTCACTTTCTTATTGACAAAATACCCATCAATCACATCCCTGGACATGTTTTCCTGTAATGCTATTTAGGCTGGCAGCCAAATTAAGAGTGTATCCTTCTACACCCTGCACTGAGGCATTCTATTTATAATAACAATTTGTAAATAGAAACAAGTAAAAGAAAACCAAACAAAACAAAACCCAAAGCAATGGATTTATACTGAAAGTGCAGTAATATTCAGAATCGACAACAATATGTAAATGTGCCTGCCATTGCTGACAATTTCCAAGCAGCTTTGAAAAAAAAATAGGGAAAGAATAACAGATGCTATGGTTAGCATGAAAAAGCTGACCTGCTCAAAACAGCCAGAAAACAACATTGCATTAGATTCAGGAGGTAACCAGATATTGCCCCTTTTAATTCATTTGATACTCTCTATGGGGGTGTTGCACTCCACAACAAAATTAATTGCTTGCTTCACAAGGGGTCCCTGAAAACAGAAAAAGTAATCTGAGATGGATTGTACCAGCACAATTCCTCTGCAGTTTTTCAGATAGATTTTCTCTATAGAGATGTTCACAGACTTAAGTCAACCCGTGAAGATGGGATAGGCAAGTATTTTAAGAGAAGCTTGTAGCTTTCATTATATGACCAAAGTGTGGCCCACATCTCAAAACAGAAGAGACTTTGGTTTGTTTTCTCTGTAATTAAGACTTTTAAAGCTTTAGCTCAGTTGGTAAAAAATACTGATGTCAATATTGCTGTATAAGTAAGAAATATGAAAGCATTAAAAAGTGAAGGACACGTCCAAACTCCATTGCTGAAGCTGGGAGAACTTGCCAAACAGCAGGCGACTACACTTGTTTGCAGACACAAGTCTGCAAATTCAAACGCAGCACCTGCCATGCTTCCTCTTGTCTAAGACAGAAGAGTAGATCTAAGCACTCCTTACTGAGAAAGTGCAAAGCTGAGAAAGGGACAAGTGGCATGGGAGAGCTTCAGAGTAACACTAGCTGTTTTAGCAATTTTCTCCTTGTCAATCCCTGGTTTGTTTCTCCACTCACCTCCCTCTGTGCAATTTTCTGTATTTGCTTTATAACTTTCCTTTCAACTCCATCATTTTTAAGAAGTTCTTTTATTTTCAAAGTGCTAGAAAAAAGCTGAACTAAAAAAAAACCCAAATACCTTCAGTTCTACAAATCTACCCAATGTTTGGTTAGTGCTGTGATCAAAATAAACATTCTACCATTAGAATAAACAAAGTGACATAAAAAAAGATGTGAGAAAGCTGAGATGATGGCAGGCAGCAGTGGGGATGTTGCATTTTTTCCCCAGTGATGACAATATGGGTGGCACACGACATGCCAGTGAGTGTGTCAGAACTGGGTCAGCTCAGAATTAGCAGCTCTCAGGTTGTTCCCAACAGGCAAATCCACCTGCCAGTGCTCACAGACGCCTTTAACAGATCTGCATTTTAGACAAAGTGGATCCAGAAGCAAAACTCTCACAAATAACTGAACAGTGACTGCAGCTCCATACTTCAAAATATTAAACATGAAATAGAGTTGGCTTTCCTATATCTTGAAAATGGCTGAAGAAAAAACGCACTACGTTTAAACAAAAAATGACGAACAAAGGCTGTATATCCATCCTCCCATCACCACAAACTATGACCACATTTTCCAACTGAGTGTAGCATTTAATTTTTACCAATGTGTAACAAAGGAAATTAATTACTGAGCCACTTTTGCAGAGGATGCAGCACACCCTGCCATCCATACAGGCTGCACTTATGTCAGGTACTTATTTCACACATTTAATCATGGATGCAGAGACTTCACTTGAATGAAGTACTACAAAATTAAAACCAGAAGTATTTCAAACTTAGTTTTTTTAAGTATAGTAAAAATACACATCTCACAGTACCCAGATGAACTTTTTTTTCCAGCATGGAGGCAAACTGGCAAAATCAAGAACCATTTAGGTTGGAAAAGGCTTTCAAGATCATTCAGTCCAACCACAATGCTAGGTATAAGAATCTTCTGAAACATTGACATGAAATTGCCTTGTGTTCTTTTATGATATTAATCCTTCTGTCTTAACAGAGGAATAACATTTGTTTATCCCTGAGAAGATACAAACAGAACACACACACACCCTAAAAAGCTTCCAAACAATATGCTTAGAAATCATAACGGAAATCACCTGTTTGTGAGATTAGCAGGACCAAAAAACAACTGTCAAATCAGAGTATGTGAGGTGTTCTTTTGAATCTTAAAATTTTAATTAAATATTTGTGTAAGAACACTTCTGTTACCAGAGGAGAAGAGAAAAATTTCCCAGAGGTACACTACAGCAGTCTTCCAAATGATTCCTTAGTATCTCAGTACTGGAATCCCAAAATAAACAATATGGAGTACTTTCAGAGCTCTCTAAATAGAACTAAAAGTTTAAAATAATTCTGAATAATTTTGATTACAACTAGCCAGTGGGGTTGAGGAAAGGACAGGACTGTGGGACAAATAAGTAGAGTAATACATTTCTCTAGGAATTATAGTTTACGAAATAAAACTAGAAAAAAAAGGGCCGTCCAAGCAATTTTAGATCAACTGCTCTCCCTTGCATATTAGAAAGACACTGAACAAGTTAGTAACAAAGCTAAGAAGCTGTTAAAGCAGTCAAGGAGGATTATTCAGTATCCAAAAAAGTAAAAAGAAGGCACATTTCTTTTTAAAAAGTACACAGCCTGTCCTAAAGAAAAGATGAAAGCATACATCTCAACTGTTACAATGCTTTGAAATTCTGCTGTATGATACTTAAAAGCAAACTGCAAAAATATAGCATATATGCAATCCCCATAACTTCACATTTAATTGAAAAGCTATACCAAAGGGCAAGGGCAGGGTATTAGAAGTGCCTTGTTATATGAGACTGGTATGTCCTTAACATTTTCATTCAGTATTTGCCTTAATCCTTCAGATGAGTGAGTTGCAATACCCTAGGAGGAGGGGCAGACACAGCAAAGGACAGACTCAAAATATATAGGAGCTCAGACTGGGAAACAGCACAAAATGAACTACTCTAACTCCTCAGGGACATGCTACACTCGACAAGTCAAGTGCATAAATGCAGAATGGGAAACAACTTATTAAACAAGCAGTGAAGTGGAAAAGGAGAATGTTTCTATTTGAGTTATTTACAAGTCTTAGAAAAAAAAATCTGTGCCTGAGATGCATTTACAAGACATTTACCATACACAGCACAAGTCATGCCTTTTACATGATACTGGTAAGTGTTTACTGATTTTCTTAGTTTGAGCATCATGCTCAGAGCAATACAGATACACACGAACAATGACAGTTTCTATAAACATAACTGGGTTAGAATATATCCTTGTACAACAACTGTTAAAGCAGCCCCAGTACAATTCTACTGGTCCTTTGTTTCTGCCGTTACTTCTTCAGAAGTTGCTCTTCTTGCAGCCAAGATAATGTTCAACCTTTATGTTTAACTAATAGGGACAGAAGACAAGTAAGGCTTACAGAAAGAGGAATGCAATATTTGTTTGGTAATTGTAAAAAAATGGGATGATTCCAACATTTTCTCCTCATCTCTTCTGTGCACCCTCCACAATGAAAGGTGAGTTGAGCGTCTGGGAACAAGGAAGAGAGGAAAATATCTTGTGATGGTTAAGACAGAATTGAGATATAACCAAATTACTGGAGAACCACAGAGAGTAGGCCTGACTTCGAAAGTTTGCAAACCACTCTATGTGAGAAGAAATTGGTTATATACACTACATATTATTTCTGGCAAATATAAGTAAAATAGCAAGCCAAACAAGCCAACTATTTCTACCAGTGAGACACATGACACCTACAAATGCTGTGCAACACCCCTCATTTCCCCTCATTCCCTGGTTGGTTAAACCAACCACCACCAACTTTTTCCTGTAATTGCATAGAAAAAGGTATTAAACATTTTTCAAACTAAGCATGACACTTTTGCCAAAGTTAGAGCATTTCTACTGACGTATTGGTTTTTGCTCCTGTAGGAAAAAACTTTACCAGTATGTTGATTTTATCATGTATCAATATAAAACAAACCCAGAAGAATACATTAGGAAAGGTAGCTAACAATTTGGAAATAACTAGCCAGGAAGCCGGAATAAGGTCACACAATATTAAAAAAAAAAAAAAAATTAAAATTGAAGCATCGAGAGATTTTTGCAATGTGGACAATTCTTTCTGCAATCTGCAGAAAGCTTGATCATTCATGTGTCAGGTGCCTTTAGAAAAAACCCCACCACACATATTGCTGCCTATCTGACTTGTGGCAACACATTCTATAAAACAAAGGACAATTACAACCTGGCATTTGAACAGTACAGTGGCTACTGAAAAAGTACTGGTTTAGGCTGCAAATAAAACTCAATTTCCATTTGATTTCCACAAGTATGCATCTATTTCCTGAAGAACTGCAACAGCTTTTATATATTAAGAACATTTGGGAGAACCATATTTGAAGCAGAATTGTTTGAAGTATGTTATCCAGCCATATGTATCTTCCAACACAAACTCATATGAATATATGAGCCAAAATGAACAGCAACCACTATGAAATACCAAGACTGGAAGTCTTTGAGTACTCCAGATCCCTTCAGATTACACTGAAATAACTGAAGAAGCAAATATTTGCTCTCTGGAGCCTCTTTGTATATATTTATCTGTTAGACTATATTCTGCCCTCTGCCCTGCTGTAGGTCCACAGGAAGCATTTTCTTCAGTCTTTTACCAGATTGTGTAGTTGCGCAGGGCCATGTGAGGAATGGATCCTGTCTGGATGACCAAAACAAGACAAAGAGACTGTGCAGCAGAAACTGGAACTGATGGTGCCTTGTTTTGGTACTGACTGGCCCACGTGACTGCCATTGGCTCACATTACATTTTTTCCTATCTAATAACATCAAGGAAATGGATTAACAAGTGTAGAACAGAAACACTTCTGCTACAGCCTTGATGTTGTTGGAGTTCCTAATGGAAAAAGACCTCTTATTTCCTAATCCACTCATATGCAAAGAAATCTCTTTGCAACACCCTGAAGGACAGGACTTTTATTTTGAGATACAGTGAAGCAACATATCCTTGGTGTTTCAAGAGAGATCTGAATACATGATCATACTGTGCCTGAGACTCATTTCAGAGAAACTTTATGTACACAAAGAGGTAAATAAACCAAGTCCCGTGCCCTGCAGTTGTTACTGCTGTGGACTGGTATTCCAGACCACAGCAGTAACACTGCCATGTGTTGTGGCGAGAGTCAGCTTCTTATTGTAGCCAGGAGCAGCAGTCAATGGCATCTCCAAAACAGACAGGCCTTCTTCAGATCAACAGGGAACAATGACACAAGGGTTGGAAATGCCCTCACTTGTCTCACCACCTTAGGCTTCCTGTATATATTCAAGGGGAATAAACAGTCACCATTAAGACACAATATACCTGACCAGCTGTCCTGGGTTGACTAACCCAGGGTGTCCCTAAACCAGGACACCAGCCTACAGACATTTGTTTGGGAAGAGATAGATCGGGATATATTTCTTATGAGGTATTTCAAATCCTTCTCCACTGCTCATGAAATTAGACTAAGCAGACTATGTCAGAAATATTTAGGCACACAACTTGCAGATTGTCTTAAGCAAACCCAGCAGGCAAAACATATGCAAATGAGAGGTATGTAAAGCCTCTGACATAATAAACAAAGCATGGTAATTAGATGAAAGGGGCAACTGTCTCATTTATATTTAGGGACAACATGAAGAATTTTTTTCATTGCTCTCAGTGACATATTAGGAATAATTTTGCAAAACTGCATTATGGAATTATGATTAGATTAAAAAGATTTTTTTTTTCTTCTTCTTGGAAAAAAGCCCAATAGCCACACGTTGTGTGAAGTCTGTCAAGCTCTGAATGGTGCTAGCAGAGAATATTGTTCTTCAGAACACACTGACCATTGTAATGCATACAAATATCTATGAGCTGGGCTGATGCAAGTGTGAAATCAGTGTAGCTCAAAAGATGAATTCAGGTCTGGAAAAGCTATGACCTGAATTTGAAGCTGATCTGTCACATTAACTGACTCAGTAATGGATGTTGTTACCTACCAAACAGTAATGCTGGCCTGGAAGCAGGCAGCTACTTTGATGGCTCTGGGAGTCCACAAGTATCACCACAGCTAACTCTCATAAAAGAAATCCACAAAGAAGGGACTGGAGGAGGGAGGTGGTGAGGAACAGGAATGTCCTGGGCTTAGAAAATTACCTCTGTGTGTCTGTTTATAACCTTCTATCAGTGAAGGCTATTATTTCAGAAATATCCCAGTTACCTAACTACCCAGCTTCAAGAACACTTCAATATTAACCACGGTTTTCAACATCGAGTCTTAAACTGCTTCAATAAAGACAGCTGCCAGTTAAAAGCTTTGACCAAGAAGTCCTTTTTCCTCTTGTAAATGTTACTGTTTCTTCTTAAGGAATTCCAAATCTTCATTGCCCTGATAATATGAGCAGTAGTGCTGTATTTAGTAGTTGTTGCATGTAGTTGTTGCACCCTGCTCATACTACTGCAGCAGCAGTAGTATGAGCAGGGCGAGACATGCTGTTCATGGTGCTGCACTTGCTTATTTTTCCCTCCTCTTGGGACCAGAGGAGAACATGTGCTTTGGGAATTAAAAAACCTTTCTTTCAACCTACAAGGCCAGGAAAACCCTTTCAGGATTTATTTTCATAGCCCAAAGGATTATGTCCCAGACATCCAATGTTTAATATACAGTAAGCACTACACACCTACTGCAGCCTGTGTGGCTGAAGCAGCCATTATTGCAGCAGGGAGCTCAACACCGTGACTGGTCAGGCAAGGCTCCTCCCACAAGCTGGTAGCTTTGATCTGAGAAAATGATAAAACGTAACAGGGGACTGAAAACAAGCTATGCAGAGCTGCTGGTTTTCAGAGCATTAACTCCTTTCTTTCTGGCTTATTCTCTTCAGTCACTCTGTGATGGCCTTTTAAAAGGACTGTTGCTTAGTCCCTTCTCAGGCTGCAACTAGGGTTTTTTCAGGCTTGCTATAGAAGAAAAATTCTGCATTAATATTAATTTGACCTTCTTAAGTTTGACCACTCAAGAAATGAAGGTGTGCTACAATTCCTGTGGATATTCTAATACATCTATTGACTAGAGAAGCACGAGATTTCAAAGAAATCTCACTAGGATAGGAATAAATAAAACAGCTTTATAATGAGAAAGAGTAATTTAAGAAGTGACTTTTTCCAGTGCTCCTTTAAGAGCTGTCACACATTTTTAAAAAGGCAAGATACCTGCACGGCAGTTCCTCAAACACAGAACTAGGTCTAGGGAAAAAAAAAAGTGCTACAGTGCTACCTTCCCTAAGGAAGATTCAGCTTACCTTCAGTTTGAAATTTTAAACTTAAAATAGTATTAAATGACTCCATTGGAAATACAATCACAGGTCTTCTTACACAGACATTGTGTAAGAAGAGACAACAAGCATTCTGCATTTAAGTTATGGCAATGAAAAAAGTGAGGCTATGCTTGCTTTGACTAGTCAGCAGTGCTCAACAAAGACGAAGGAGGACCAAAAACAAGTGCCACAAATTAACAGCATTGAAGTACTTCAGTCTCTGATAATTGTAATGTATATGCAGCAGACAAAATACACAATGCACATGAATGTTGAAAAAATGCAAGTTTCAGAACAGTCACAATTCACTCTCCAACTACCCAAAGCTCACCATTTCACTATAAAACTCATAAGAAATTGATGCCACCATTTACGAAACATCCTACAGTAATAGTGACTGACTGATATTAATTTTCAAAACCAGAATCACATAACAAAAAGTTAGGGCAGGAAATGAGTCTGTTCAGATAATTTTTGGTACTTTCTATCTACATCTGTTTTGATAAACCAAACTGTGTGTGGTAATTCTGTCAGGCACTAGAATTGGTCAGTTCTGCAGTTAAACCATTAAAATAGCTCTTAGCACATTTTTGGCAGATGCCAACTAGCACTTGCCAAAACAATCCAAAGGAGTTTCAAAGTTGGCACAGACCAGAAATCCTTTCCTGCCTGCACACAGCCATTCTACATGGACCTTAAGGCAGTCACAAACTATGGATGCAGGGCTGTAGGGCCAGGTTACCGAAGAAAAATCATGCAAACATTTAATTTATTAGAATAGACATTTATTAGAATAGGCGTTGTCTGTCACTGAAAGTATCATAGATCTACCACATTTTTTTCTCTGTAAGTTACTTAAGAGCAGGTCATTCTCTGGTGGGTATGGGGATACACTTGGCACGTCTTGCTCATGTATGATAACAGGAAAACAGTTTTTCATATCCAATTTTGAGTAAAATGAAAAGGAATCATGCAGACAGCCTCAATATCTTACAGCAGTTCTTTCAATTTCAACACAATCAACAGGCATATCTATAGTAGCATTCAGAAAAAGAAAAACCCACCCACAGTGCAAACAAATGCAAAGTCTTTATGTGAACTTATAAAAGCTATAAATGAAAGGTTGGGTGCAACAGTTGAAATTTCATTTACGTTAAACAGCATCTCTTAAAGCTGCCTTAAGGCAGAGGACTGTGAAGTGTCTAAAGCAATATCTATTTTTAGGGAAGGCACACAAGAGCCAGAGAACTGCAAAACACTAAACACTCATCTCTGCTCTATGGAAACTGTCAGGAAAACTAACAAAGGACATGCATGCCTGTCCTAATGTAAGCTTTAAAGGACATCGTATCACAAACCTTTTGCCCTTTCCAAAAGTGAACCTGCTTTCAGATGAACACTGATGTCCATAAAAAATGACCTGGATTTCTGAGAAGGCTTTCAACAAGGTCTCTCATCAAATGCTTTTATGGAGCCTAAGAAGCCATGAGAAATGAGAGGAATTATTCCGGTAAAGACAGAGACCAGTTGCAAGGAATAGAAGAATTCAATCAAGTATCACAGGATTTCTTGCAAAAAGGCAGATGAAATGTGAAGAAATTCAAAGCAGAAAAAACCCCAAAACCTCTTAAAATCACATGGGATTTAAGCTGATCTTTACTATTCAGGAAATTACCTTGAAGTGATTATATATCCATATATATATCCATGAAAACATCATCTCAGAGCTCAGTAGAGGTTAAAAAAAACCCCAATCATGTGTTAGGATTTATTATAAAAAGAAGAGAGGGACAATGTGTAGTCCAAGGATCTCCCTGAATGCTATGTGTAATCCTGGCCCTCCAACAAAAAGGAGCACAGAAATGGAAGAAAAATGCAGAAAAACACAATAAAGACATCAAAACTCAGAGAACCTCTATTTTAGGAACGATTAAGCAGTCACGAACTGAAGAGAACAGGACAGGACAGAAGTTGGAGAATACTAATAGAGAGTAATTGCTCAGTATTTCTTCCAACAAGAAAAAATGTAGCAAGAGCTCACAGCTATTACAGAGCAGTAAACAAACAGAAGGCTGTTAACAAAGCACGTGGTTCAGCTGTGGATCTCTGTGTACAGGATGCTGCCAACAGCAGAAGTTTGTAAGAACAAAAGCAATGAGACAAATTCACGGAAGGTCCACCTAGAACAGCTTGGGGTGGGGTGGGGTGGGGGTAAGGTTCAACTGGAAGCTGCTGGGAAAGTACACCAGGAGAACCTTGCAAGCTTGTCCTGCTTTAATGCAGGACATTACCCAAGGTCATGTTTCTCCTGGCTGGATCCCTTCAGAGAGCAGATGCTGGGCTAGATGGACACATACAATGCTTGTATTGTATTACCCAAAGGCATAAGCTGTGGTGAGCTCATCAAATTCTCTTTTTCACCCTCTGCCTGGCTTCCCCACAGAACAGTAAACCAAGTCCAGGATTCTGAACAACTGAAAACCTGAATCCAAGATTTTTAAAGTACTATTTATAGTCTTTTCATTAAAATAAACTATTCTGGTTTGGCGACCTGACGAACTGGAGAGTAAGAGAAGAAAAATGTATTAGACTGC
>VXAX01002273.1:701490-761686 GCA_013399835.1 Leptocoma aspasia | reverse complement strand
GGTGAGCTCATCAAATTCTCTTTTTCACCCTCTGCCTGGCTTCCCCACAGAACAGTAAACCAAGTCCAGGATTCTGAACAACTGAAAACCTGAATCCAAGATTTTTAAAGTACTATTTATAGTCTTTTCATTAAAATAAACTATTCTGGTTTGGCGACCTGACGAACTGGAGAGTAAGAGAAGAAAAATGTATTAGACTGCAGAATTATTTTTCATGAAAACAAAAGGCAGTCAAAAACCTATGTTTCCTCTCACTTTACAAGCAATTTAGTTTTCTTTGCCTTCCTCTTCTTGAATGTAAACAGACAGGTAAAGTCAGATTCAAGATCCTGAAAGACAGTAAATTTTATGTAAATTTCTCTGGCGAAGAACAGGAGGGAGGAATGAAACATAAATCACACTGATCTACTGTGCCACAGGAATGGCTTCTCAATTAAAATTTTTGAAGCACTGCCGCTCTACACAGATACATGNCCAATTCAGTGCTCCCACTGAAACCCTCCAAAGCATACACTGCTCACTCACTCCCCCATCACCCCTCCTCTGTGGAGGGCTGGACAGGAGAACTGGAGACAAAAAAGGTAAAGATCACGGATTGAAATAAGAACAATTTATGGGAAACAGCAATGAGAAAGAATAATAAACAGTAACAGCAACAGTATCAGAGAGTACGTGGGAGGTGAATGAGTTACACACCATGTGTAAACCCTCCACCACACCTGACTGCGCTGCCACACTGTGTGACATGGAAGGGACTCCTTCCCCCACACCTGGAAAATAAAGAGAGGTGGTAGAGAATAACCTTTGGGTCCTGACCATGCCCCTTCTGGCTACTGCAAAAATTAACTCTGTCTTGGCTGGAACCAGGACAACTGCCAACAAATTAAATAAATTATATGCTCTACACTAACATGACATAAACATTTGCCTAAGACAAGCAAGTCAACAGGCTTCAAAATTATTAATTTCTATTCATATGGATATCAACTAATATTTATTTGCAATTATTATGATCAATTACTTATGTTGACTTAAAGAGAAACCCCAGCTGCCTTACCTACTTCTAGTCAGCAGCACTGTTATAATGAAGTTCTAAAAGTTACCTCCTTGACCAACACAGTATTATTCTGCTTTTCAAAGAAAGCACTAGAAAGCACAAAGCATGATAATCCCAGTGTAACAAAAAGTATTTCTAGAAGTATTCTGATATGTTACTATATACTTTAATATAATTCAATCAGAAGAATTTATTAAAAATCAGGAACAAGTAGTAATAAACATAGAAAATATTTTAAGATCAAAATAATTCAGCAATTTATTAGAAGGAAACAGACTAAAAAAAAATTCCAGGCCAACTATAAAAAATAAAGTAATAAATAACCATGCATTAAAAATAAAATACATACTTGCCAGTGATGGTCCTCCAAAGCTGTGCACCTACAATTGTAAGAATGTAAGATGAAACACAAGGCACTAAATCAGAAAGAATTTTTTTTCTATTCACAGAACATGTTTAGAATTGGGACAAAATGACCACGGAATTCTCTGTATCAGTCAAACAGGAAAGCGATATTATCTCACAGTAAGAGTTCTTGAACTGCTTTCTGCAAACTTAACATACAGTTAAAATGATTAATGGAAAAAGTCAGGATCTTCTATGGCTACATTTCCACATGGAAGGGCATCATGAAGATGATCATCAACAAAACTTTTACATCAACATACCCTCTACTTCTACACACTGACAACCACTCTACCTTCCTCATGAATCTGTAATAGTCTTGCCACCTAGTGGCTGGCTGGAAGCATGAACCAGCTACACAGGCGAGTTATACTCAGAATTTTTTCTGCTTCTTGGAGTGGCACTTCATTGACTTCTATTATTACCACAAGACTCTTACAGTATTACTTCAAGGGCCTGATTTTTCTTGAACTCTGTCTACAATGGTATCAAAGACAATAGTAAAATAAATGAGTTTACTCATTTACAGCAAATAATTATTCTATAAGCTAGGAAACAGAGGTCTTCCTAGCCTCATCTCTAAAATGAATGGTTAAATAATCACACAAACATGAGAGTGGTACATCCTGGATTTGGTCACTACAAAAATATTATTTACAGGTACAAGTGAATTTACCTGAATCATTGCCTTCCAGCTAGCAAGATATTCAATGTTTGTGGTGATTTATATAGCAGAGCTTAAAAAATCAAAAAAATCTGCTTAGCTTCATAAGTTGGCCTCTGGGCTTGTAATACTCAAGCAGGAAACAGAATGGTAACAAAGACTCCCGGAAAAGGGAATGACAGTAAATCATCCTTCAGAAAAGGTAGCAAGTACCTGCTGTAACTTAGCAGGGAACAAGGGGCTTTGGCAGTCAGAAATGACGTGTTAGTACATCACAGAGGAATACCATGCTTCTCTGACATCTATTTCCTGCTTTTGTACTATGTTCACATGGTTTTTCAAACACTTTGCATGGGATTTAACAATAAACAAAAGGCAAAATAAGAATCTTGAAAAAAGAAATCTTCACTGTAATGAAAATTAAAAACTTACAGTGAGCATTTTATCAAAGAATTTTCAAGATGGTAATGAAGTACAGGACAGGAATTGAAAAAAAAACTCCAAAACAATAGACCAGCCAACAAACTCAAAACCCCTTTCAAAACTGGTTGTATTCCTGTAAGACTTTACACTCCACTCCAGAGACTAAATGCTATACAAAGTAAAAAGAGAATACTGCTCACTTCTTATTTCAACTGTGCTAAGATAGGTAATTTCTCTATCTATTTACAAATTTCACCGATACATATTGTATGTCCCAAAATTTCCAAAAATTACATGATTGATGTTGGAATAGGTACGAATGTTAAGGAAAACTTTGTATTTTAGAAAAGAATGCATTTTCAGACCTAGCAGTTAAGAAACAAAGAGTGGCTGTCCACTCCTAACAATTACACTCATCTAAATGCTAAAACAAATCTCCTAATGCCCTCCCTATAAAATATAGCAAAATTTGATTGAAAATAGCAATGGACCATCACAGGTCTACTATCACTCCCTAAAATTATAACTCACTAAAAAAAAAAAACACTTTTAAAATAATCATAATATTGACCTGGCTTTAGTAATGAATTAGCATGCTCCAATTGCAGGTGTTTAAGCACGGAACTCTATCAGTACACTTACCTTTTATCTTTGAGAATACCAAATCTTTCATTATCTGAAGAATTAACACTCCAAGTATTATAAGGGAAGTCAGATGATACACTCTCCAAGGGGTCAATGCAACAAACCTACAATGTCAAGAAAAAAAAAATGTTGAGTACTTTAAAACTCATTGGAAGCATGCAAAAACTATCAGCTGCTCTTAATACTGAAAATTAATAGGAAGAAATAGACTCAGATTGCAGTAAGTGAGTTCAGTTTCTCTCCACAACCTTTCCATGAGAAGCAAATATTGAGAGCTCCAAGCACAGCATTTAAAGATACAAAGATGAAACACTGAGTTTGTAGTACATTTTTGTCCATACTTTTATTTAAGCACAGAGAAAATAAAGAAAACAAAATATTTTCATTATTGCATAGAAAATACTACTTTTAAATTAACTGTGGTTTCATTAAAATTAATTGTCTTGACACAATGCACAAAAAAAGGCTAAAAATTTTCTTATGCTTCCTACAGAGCCTATGTTTAAGCAAGATTTTTATACAAATCATTTTTTCAAACACAAAGATGAGGTAAATCTATATAACAGCATAACACTAAAACTTATCTTCATAACAAGCTTTCATGAATTTTGTTTTTAATTATGCAATTTTTTAGAACATGTGTAGTCAAGTCAACCAGACTTACTCAGAACATACTCAGAAAGTATGAATTATAATCTCATGCACTGCTGACTTTGTTATCCAGGTGTGTTTGGAGATTAGCTCTTCTATCTGTTTTACTGACAAATGTCTTAACCCACAAAAAAAGGGTGTGAAGTAAAAAGAATTAAAATTCAACTGAATAAATTTAAAAAAGCAAAAGTATTTTAATAGCTGGTTTTTAGCACTTTAAATCATAGATCTGAAAAGAAACAGTGAACAAGTTAATTTTTCAAAGTAAAAGCAATTAATTTTAAAAAGTTGAGGTTAGCCAAAACCAATAAGAAGCCACTGTCAAAGACACTGGATCAAATGAGAATACCAACAGAAACAAAACCATGGATGTTTTTGTACAGGTACACTCATACCTGTAAACAAAGCTAGGATGTTTTCAAGAAACCTCTCAGATTTCAAAACAGGGCAGCTGGCTACCCAATGAGTTTCTGCTGCAGAGCTTTTCTGCAAGAAAGAGGGGGAAGGGGAGTGAAAATAGTAGCAAACATGGCCACTGCAGGAAGCCAAGAGGCACCCTTTGAGCGCACTTGGATTTTTTAGAAGGAAAATTGACTTCACAATATTTCTTACAAGCTCAGGACACACTGCTGTAGTAGCAAACTGCTCCAGTATTCCTTGAAAACCTCAAAAAGAAAAACTGCTATAAAGAAACTGTCCATGCCATTAATTTTCACATTTAACACAAACTCATCATACCAGTCACCCTGAACAGACCAGTATATGAATTCCAATATAAACACATAAGCTCAGTCTGAAGGTTTTATCCAAATATAAAGGGTTTTTATATCCATAGAGAATTTGAATTATAAGGCTATTCTATAAAATAAATGTATAAAATCAGCACCTTTGTATAATTCAGCCAGCTCAAGAAAACCAACAGAAAAGTGTAGAGAAAAATGATTACAAGGCAACCTCTATCAAAACTGCCCAATCATAATTCAATAAATAAAAACTCGTAAAAGCTTTACTTCATGTTGTCCTACTTTTTTTCTTAGTAATATTATTCAGCATTAAAAATCTTTGATTGTATTTAAGTGCTAACTTCCACTGCATGGAAGACTTTGCTTAGCCTACTTACTTAATTTATTGATAATAGGCTGGGGGAGAGATGTGATGCTGTATAAAAAAATCAAATGAAGAATTTTTCATCCAACTTCTAGGCAGCAGAAGTTTATAACAAATGCAGACCTTCAAAGTGTTTGGGCTTAATACCACGTCTACTCTATAGGGTCTTCATGGTGCTTGCACGTGAATGCTTACATAATCACACAGAATGCCCTGACTTATCAATTACCATTGGTCACTCTTTGATGGTCTCAAATACAACATCAATACCAAAATTTATATACAAGTGTGTGCCTGTGTGTGTACATACACACACATCTTATTAGCTTTTCAAGGTAAGATCAGATGCTTACTAAGAAGGCTTAGTGTATCTTTCAAAAAATGCACACAACATGTTTGACCTACTTTATGCTCACAACTAAACCGTACTGTTAGTTTCACTGCAATCACAGCTGTCACCTGCTGTTAAAAACAATTGCACTAATGCGGCCTAGGATTAGCAAACAAGGATCAACAAGGTAGCATCCTCTCTGAAAGATGTTTCCAAGTCATGTCATTCCACCTTCTCCATACTGCAGTCCCCCTGCTCCAATGCCTGAGGAAAAAAACTGTAATTCAGTTTAAGCAGCTAATGCTGTCACCAACCAAGGATTCTTCACTTCTTTGGAGAGCTTTGAATTGTTCTGACCGAACTTCCCATGTCTTAACATTATCAGCTCTTTATCTAGACTGTGATGTTTGCAAGAAGGACCATCCCTTGTGAACTCACTCAGCCAGCTTGTGTCTGCCCTCAGGTGCCAGAGCAACACAGATTAGAGAAACTGTTTGTGAGCCATATGTCAGAGATCTGTGTCCTTGAAGCCCTTCCTGGTGGAAAGCTGATAAGGTCCCCTTGTACCTTTCTGGCATATATCTATCTATCATGAGCTTATAAAATGTTAGTTCAACATGCAGGGATCTGAAAACCACTTATTATGCTACTACAACTGTCAGGATTCAGAATTCTTCTAGACTTTATCAACACGATGCACAGCAACCAGACTAACAGTTTCTGTGGTACTTTTGCTTATTAGTAAAAGTTACGTCATTTTTGCCCCTTCTTAAAAAAAAAATAAACAGACCGTACTCTTAAGCATTTCTAACACACACATCTGGCAAAAATGAAAGGCTCCAGAACAAAATCTTCATATACTGCACTCCTTCTGTATTGTAGAAGAATGCTATATAAGAGAAGCTTACTGAACATGCTCTCTTTTTTAAGCAATAAACAAAACAGACTGAAGTTCAAATTTTTTCATTTCTTCTACAAATTGTGTGGAAGTAAAAACCATTACCAGAGACATAACCAAGATTTGTTCCCCCCCTTGAATTCTGCAGTATTTTGTGAATGTTTTTTGGGGGAATGGAGGGGTTAAGAAAGCAAAGGTTAAAATAATGTAAAGAATTAATCATTCCAGATAACTACTTCAGCAGTTAACAGGACAGCTTGCACAACAAGGAGACAAGAAATTCCGCTGTAGGCAGTGCAGGACTGCAAAAAAAACCCAGTCATGAGGTGCCCAGGACTCAGTCTCTGCGCAGGAAAGGCTCTCGCTCAGACACAGCCCCAGGGGTGGGATACGGCCACCGGGCTTTGAGGCTGCAAGAAATGCCTGCCCCCTGCACTGATGGCAACAGTGGCCTCATTGTGAAGGATGTCCTCTGGTTCTGAGCACTCAAGTGAAAGGGCTACTGGAGGTGCTAAGCAGATGGCAGACCACTATGGAGTAGGGCTTTCAAAAGCTTAATTGTGTAAGAACCCAAGCAATGTGCTCCAACTGGAGCTCATTTGAGCAAGCCGGACTAGCTGACCTCCGGCCATCCTTCCAACCCACATTCCTCTATGCAGGAAGAACGTAAGTGTGATGGCCACTCAACTCCACTGTGGAAGATTGAGAAACCATTTTTGTAAAATGAAATAAGAGCAATATCAATGGATAATTAAGCGGTTGTGCTGTTCCACAAAGGTTGTGGAACTTCCAGGCTTGATGCTTGTGAAGACAAAACCCTGAGCAATCTGATCTGAATTAAGTACTGACCTTATTTTGAGCTGCAAGTCATACTAGAGACCTCATGAAGCCTCTACCAACCTGAATGGTATTTTCATTCTGTGACTGTATTAGGCTATTAGAAGTGGTTTCATCTTTTTGGTAAGATGCTGACCTTAGAACTTAAAGGCACAACAGTTTCTGTTTCTGGGCCTGGTTATACTGCAGCTGTACTGAAATTATTCTAAACTGCACAAGTAAGAATCAAAACTTGACAACTTCCACAATTAAAAGTGGAAATTCTTCAACTGCATGATGGTGAACCTAAAGACAGAAAAGTAACCTAAGGTATCTTCTACTTCTTGTCTTTTCTCCAGCTCTTTACAGTAGGGGATGATCATATGTCAATACTGTCAATCTGTTGCATCAAAAAGCAGCCATCTCACAGTGCACCAGAATTGTCCCAGAGCACCTGGGACAATTAACTGCACAGACCAGATTGTAATTCAAGTGTCATGAGCCAGCTAAGAAATTTTGAAGGTTAATAGTATCATACAATATTGCAGTCAGTAAACATAATAAAAACTTATAGAGCATGACAAAAGCTATTTTTAATTGTATCATGAGATACAGGGAAGGCACAGACTGACCAAATTGTTTCAAATGTTAAATAAATCAAATTGATTCTTTCATTTCAGCTGTTACAGTTTTAAGTTTTTACAACACACTCTAGAACTATGAATGAGCAGCACTTCGTAAACACAAAACATAGGAAAACATTTAATCAAAAATTACATTATTTAGACTATCAGCAGCCAATGCTAGTTATTTCTGGAAAGCCCTAGCAGGTACATTTATAATAGCCATCTATCCTTAGATAGATCTAGAGATAATCACATAAATGAACAAAAGCTGTCAATAACACAGATGTGAGCATGGAGCTTTGCTTCACCATCAGCTTTCATGACACATCTACTGGCTGCATGAGTGACTTGTGGACTTCAGTTCTGTGTTCCACAAACTCATATTTACATCTTAAAACCAGAGGCCAAACTCTTCAGAGTAATTCTGTGGAGTTCTAAGGAGCGCAGGTTGGTTCCTCATGAAATGTTTAGGTGAAAATCTACTGACACCTTCCAGCCAGAGCTTTCCACAGAGCTGGTCTTCCAATCAGACCCTGGTAAGCAAGCATGGCCTATGACACAAACCACATAGAGAATGGCCCTTCCCTGTGGAGAGGAAACATTTCCAGTGCACTTTGAGAGTACTGAACTGCTAATTTCAAAGCTATGTGCACTTTGCTCTTACAGGGGACCACCTAATGCTGTTTCAGACAAACATGTGAAGGCATTTGGGTAAGGAAAAGATGTGGTAATAACTGTTTCCTGGTGGTAACTGTTTCCTGCTTGGAGCTGAATGTAGACCATTCTTCCAGGCTTACTGCTGGAGCATCAACACCTGTCTGGTTGCAATAAATTCTGGTGAGTGTCTCAAGCAAGAGTTCTGGGGAAGGGGAAGAGGGCTTGTTTTCTTCTAATTACAGCATGAAGTAGACTGCCTGAACAACATTTTTGAAATACATGGTAAAGGTAGTATCAGAAAGCTTGTGCCCTTACTATTCACTGGGTCAATCATTTTGTTTGCCCTCCTGTGAATCAAGAAGGAAAAATATATACTCAACTCTATTTTATTTACAGGTAATTTAATGCTTAAACTCTCCTAACTGAAAAACCATCCCAAAGCACGTTTGCAAATCCTGCTTTTTATGTCTATTAAATTTACAACTCTTATGTGAATTGCTCTTCTATATAAATGGTTTTTATACTAATCCTCTGTAAATATCAAAATGCTGTATCTACAAATACGGAAATCCAAGCCTCAAGTATTCAAAAAATTCTAAGTTAGAACTCAACAACCCAGTATTTCTCCTATTGTTCCTTTAGTACATCTTGGTGTTGTGGTATAACAGTAGCTGGCAATTAAGGTTGCTCACTTTTCTCCTGACCTGGTGAGATGGGAAGGAGAATGGGAAGAAGTAAAAGCTGGGGCTTAAGAACACTTTAATAATTGAAATAAAGATAATGAGAGTAACAATAATAATAAATGAAATGTGATACAACAAAGAGAGAGAGGAACAAAATCCAAAGAAGACCAGTGATGCACAACACCACTGCTCATCACCTGCTGACCAGTGCTCATCCCAGCCTGATCAGTGATGGGCAGCTCCTCCCAGGCTGTGTACTGGGCATGACACACTGTGGTTTGGAATATTCCTTTGGCCAGTTCAGCTCAGCTGTCCTGGCCGTGCACCTTCCTGGCTTCTTGTGCACCTGCTTCCTGGCAGAGCATGGAGAACTGGAAAGTCCTTGACTTAGGGTAAACACTGCTCAGCAACAACTGAAACAGCAGTTTGTTATCAACTTTGTTCTCACACTGAATCCAAAATACACCACTGCAACACTCTATCAGGAAGAAAAATAATTCCATCCCAGCCGAAAGCAAGACACCTGGTCTGAGCCAAAGTATTCAGATAACTGTTCAAGAATTATAATGCAAAAATCCCTTCACAATTCCTACGCAAAAAGTGTAGATTTTCACTTAAAGCAGAGTAAGTTATGCACACTTTTTTTGGTAGAATCTCTTTATAGAATAGAATTTGGCATGATACTATTATATTTATATGATATTTAACTTTCATGTCTGAAAAATACACAAAAACTGGTACAGCAGATTCCATGTTGAAGAGAGAGAATTACATGTAAAAAACCCACATCTGTATATGTGCTGTCAAAAGTTTTAGAAGTAAAAAAGACTTAAAGTCAGTCTAAAAAACCTCTCCACCCTTCCAAAAAGCATAATTTGTTGAATAAAATAATTTCAAAAGCATTTACTCCACATCTTATGTTAATTAAAATTTAAAATACGCACACCAGCACTCTGGGTGCCTGGCATCTTGAACTTCGAAAGCTGTGTATCTCCTTAGCTAAAAACCTGTGAAACATTGTAATAGAATGCTTCTTAAAAACATGTACATTAAAAATGTTTTAGATCACATCTAATTTACTGGAGAAAAACCTTCTATAGAGACATAAATTAGAAAGAAGCACCATTTTTCACTTCAAGTTTTTCTCTAAATAAGAGAAAAACTTAGGTATTTGAGACACTTCAAACAGAGTAAAATGAAGCACTGAAAAGCATTTGATTTGTAACCTATGTGCCAGCTAGCAAAGAGTGTTCCATTGGATAGCACCCAGAAATCTAAAAATTCTATCACTAGGTACATAAAAATAAGCAAATAATTTAAAAAATAACCCTCAAGCAGAAAAGGCATGTTTATTATTCTAAAACTTGCATAATTTTTCTAATTCTTTCTTTGTTAAAACAAAACTCAGCCATTAACCTTTTATTCAAAGAGCTTATTTGTCAGATTTCATTGAAAAGATTAGGATCATATTTATTCAGCTAGAAAGCACAGAACAAATCAATTTTTCTTTAGAAAACCTTCTAGAACTTATTAGAAAAAAAAATTTAATAATAAATAAACCTCTTGTCCTAAGAAACAGACTCCCAGAAATTTAAATTACTGTTACTTTGACAGCCATCTGTAGAAGTGGTAGTTCTCTGGAAGGTCTGTGCACATGTTTCAGGGCAAAAGCAAAGACATGTGGACAATGCTAACTTAAATTAACACAAAGGACAGGAATTCAAGTTGTGTATTTTCTCTACCCCAACTCAAGAAACCAGCTCTTAACCTTAAAAATAAGTCTAAATAAAACCAAAATTAGTACAAGTCTCTAAGAAAAAACGCTAGAAAAATTGTTCCAATGCTTTGCATTTAACCACCAAAGATAAATGTGCTTATAAACTTGTACATTTGGATGTATACTGGTGGTCTGGGAAATAGGATTAAGTTAATAATTTCACATTGCAAAATTATCTCACACTGTTTGCAAGGAAAGCTCTTGAGGAATGCAGCATTTAGAATCATGTTTCAATATTTGTGCTTCTGGATCAGATTTACTGCAACCTGTTGCATTCAGACAGGCACATAAAAAACAATTGAGACAGAGAAAGTTTAAACGACCTAAACTACATACCTTCTGAGTCTACCATGACATCAAATTCTACTGTTACATCAGTGAAAACAGGGGATGATATTTCCATGGAAGTTAGAATTATTTTGATTTAAACACAACATCAAATAACCTTGCTTCCTTTGCTTTTGCAGACAAATGCCCAGATGACCTTAATTAACCTGTGCTCTGGCAAAGTACAGAAGAAATCTTAATCCCATTTTCTCATACAGTACCAGCAGTTTGAGCAGTAGTACCTCTACCGTGCTGCACTAAATCTCCTTTTCTTTAATGCTCTCATTAGTCCTGTAACATCTACCATGGAACATAGCATTTCCCCCTAAAACGTCCATTGTTCTCAAAATTCTACTTACTATTTGAAAGGTCTCATTATTTTGAAGCAATACACAAAGAAATTATAATTTCTCTCTTGAAACAACTGCTTTAGACACAGCATATGTACATGTCAGCAAGACAGAACAAACAAAAGCCATGCTGCAATTCATTTCTATTCTCCTTTGATCTGGATTTCCATCTTCCAGAAAGTTCTCATCCTAGATTTGATCCTAAATTGTTCAGTAATGCTCGCTTTTCCTCAATCACCCCACTTGATTTCTTTTCTGACTGATCCTGATTTCATCTTATTGGTTGAAAAATGCTGTCAGCTGTCCAGGTTTTTATGTAACACCGTCTGGCTCTTAAACAATGTCAATTTTCATTCCTGTAAAGTAATCCCTCAGCCAAAAGTATGCAAACTGTCACTAAAAAGCTGTTAACGGCTTTTAATTATTTTTGCTAACTAAATCAAATTAATTTAACTTTGTGTTCCACTTTTCTACCTCCAAAGCCTACAAAAGTTTTCATAATTTGTATTGGAAAAGTGAACATAAGCCTAAAACTCCCTGGGTAAATAAAAGTAGACCCTAAAATTACATCACAACTTGTGCTGAGGTTGGAATTTTAGCTTTACTTGAGGAAGAATATTTTGAAATACCACCTTCTAGGAAGCAAAAAACAACAAACCACAAACATTTGTTTATGCTTAAAGAAATATCAGGAATTTCCTGTACTACAGCTAGGTGTAATAAACTAAATCTCAATACCAATAAGTTACAAAGACTTACAAAAAGGCAGCAAATTAAATAAGTTAAGGACTATCAGAGTAGAAGAAACAAAGCAACCATATAAGAAACCCATTCATGTGAATTCACAGTGAATTTCAAAACTGTCTATGCCAGAATATTTTTCCTATTTTCTGATAATGAAGGTATTATCATTACAAAGTATAATGTCAATACTTAACCTACTCTACTATTCCTACTTGAGTGACCAGAGACATAAACTCTTATTAGAATTAAAGGCATATTCATTTGTGTGCTATCCTGATACTTTGGATTTCTGGAAAGTAATCCCAAAACAACTACAAATGTAGCTCTAAGATTCCCTGTAACAAAGACAGCCAAAGATGAAAATTTCCCACATTCAAAACCATATTTAGCACCTGGATGCTGTAAGGAAAAATCCGTATGTGTTCTCCTGACTTGGAAGATATTACAAATTTAATTAAGTGATCTGAAGACCAGCATACTACAAACTGGTCTCAGAATATCAATACCCTGCCTTATTCCAACTCACTTAATTTTCACGTATTTTTCTTCATGTTTTGATTTCAAAGATTTCTTTTATTCCAATTCTCACTTAATTTGACATTTTGTCACCAAGAATGTCCTGTCTGAGTAGTTTCCCTAGACTACATTTCCAGTGACAGCCTCAGTCAGCGCCAATAGTGAACAAAAATGCACAGTCCACAAATACATAAAACAGGGCTGCTGCATGTCTTAAAGGTCAGTTTCTTTCTTGTAAAAAAGAATAAAAATGCAAGCATACGTTGTGCATGCACACTGCTCTCTAAAGGGGCAGAAATCTTGCTTTATAAGTAAGCTGTCCATCGAGGTACAGTAGTGGTAGCATTTACAAATTGTGTGCAAATACATGAAAGAAATGTTTAAATTAGTACTGCTTTCTTACATTGAAAGAATAAATTAATGAATGAAAAGTACTTTGAGATCCCTTCATGGTATACTGTCTCATTGCCAAGCAGTGATTTCAAGTAAGAAACACTTTAAGAACAAATATTACAGTGAACTGGATACTTTTAAACAAAACAAGCACTTCAATAACAATTCCTAAAACAAACTGGATACTTAAAAACAAAACACACCAAGCCACTAAACTCTGAATATGTGTTTTGTTACTAACATTTAAAAAGCAATTAGATTTTCTGTCTGGAAAATACACAATCTTTACCTGATGCAATGCACACAGACAATTCAGATATAAGCAATATTGTTTTCTCTCTTGATTGTTTCTCTCAAGACAATGGAAATTTTCACTAGATCTGAGACCTAACAAACAAACAAAAAATATGGGTATGGATGGTGACAAAAGACTATTTTAAATGGCAAATTAGGCCTGCACACCTGTGTATTTTACACAATTGGTCAGTTACTTTGTTGAGTCAGTACAATAACATCATGTAACATTGTTAAAAACAGAGCTGCAGTAACATGCAAATATACCTTCTGAGGTCAGAAGGTATATTAAAATCCTCAAAGAAAAATGTGGATTTGGGCTGGTGAAGAGAATAGCCAATAGGGTAATGCAACAAATTCGTTCCACAAGGAGATGGGAAAAGAGAAAAGATCTATTTCATCTTAGTCTTTCTGCTGCCTCCCTTCACAAAAAATCCTAGGGAAATCGGGAAATTGGGCAATCGGTGAACAGATGCAACTGGTGTATACAGGGATGACCTTGCAAACACGAATGTACTTTAGTTTGAAATATTTATCTGCAGATAGAAAACACTTATTTGAAATAGACATCTGCAAACTACAAAACACATGGAACAGTACAGAATTACTGAAAATAAACTTGTCCCTCCGACCTTGTAGAAATTTAAAATTACAGACTGGGAGAACAAAAAGCTGCCACTATCCCTCTATTCCATACACACAGAGAATAATAATTAGGATAGAATTCTAGCTTAAAAATCTAGGACTGAATGTTAATATTTGGCTAAGATTAAACCCAAGACTGAAAGTTATCAGTCAACAGGCTAACACTCAGAATACCTGGAGTGAACTTCTGGCACCAGCACAGTGTTTCTCTGTAACTGGGCTAATCGCTCATTTTTTCAGTACAACGGATGTAAAACAGGGGAAAAAACCCAACCTTGTTTTCCTGTGTTATTTTGAATTCAATCTGCAAACTATATACAGCACAAGAATCTAAATAATATTTTAGATGGTTAGGTGCAAAATAATATATATATTTAACCCTTGTTCATTTTGAAGATTTTCAGTCAGGTTCATTTGGGGCAAGAGGCTTAAAGCTGCTCATGGTGAAAAAATAATGGAGGTGGTAACTGCAAAATGCTTTTTCAGTAGCCAGATTTGTGTCACTTTTACTACTCTCTTGTTGAAGAGTACACAATAATTTGTCAGGAATGTTAAAAAAAAATCAAGGAAATCAGAATGAAATTAAGTTAGTAAATTTCTTGTACTTACAAGAACAATATGTCAGTAGTAACTATCAAAAATGCATTCATATGCAGTACAATGGCTGAGAGATTTTTTTACAGAAAAGAGGCTACAATGGAATATATTTTAAAAAAAATCCTTTGACACCAGAGAAACAGTTCACTCTCAGCAGCTCCTACTGCAACAGCGTACACATGAAGTATTTTGATGGGTGAACATACAAGAACTAAACTAATCGTGAGGAAAACAGTCCCAACAAAATTAAATGGATGGGAGGAAGAGCCTGGTGTTGCTTTTCCAAAATTCAGAAAACTGTAAAATGAAATCTCACCTCCCCTTTCTCCCTCTTCCACCAATGGTGTTGCTGCTATAGTGGGAGAAGTCTCCCATCCAGCAACAGAGACTTCTAAACTCTGAGATAGCCTGATTAGAGGCCACATGCACTGGGAGTCCCCTATGGGACAGGGATACTTGCAGGCACAAGAAATAGCAACTAGGAAATGCTCCTTCTACCAACAGGCTCCAGCCAGCACAAAGCCCTGTTAGGAGGGACTTCACAGGCAGCAGGGGTGGACACTTGTTCCCAGTCCTGAAGCAGTAGCTGAGTCTGAGTCATCACAAACCAGGCTGACCAGCTGGCTCTCAAACAAGAAAAGGAGAGGCAGCAAACACACTGTGCTGCAAACACGATCCCAATACCAGAGCAGGGGAATGTGACCTTAGATTTAAATGACCGTTTTAATTTTCAAAGTGTCAGATTTCACGGGTTTGTTAACAAAATCTTTCCTGATATTCTCAAACCACAGAAGTTTACTGGGCATCATTCCTGCTTCTACACATTTCCTAGTTTGTCTACACCTCTCAAAACTCCCTGGCACTGGGATACCGAGCTTCCTTCTGAGGTACAATACCACCAAGTTAAAATGAGCAATCCATGACCTGACTTTTGCTGTTTTGACTCATCTTGAAAGTAACCAAGTAGAGTGAGCTATGCATTTTGATTAAATAACTTCAAATACTGTCACCATAACAGGTTGCCAGTAAAACTACCAAAGGAGACTTCCTACAGGCATTGAATAATGCAGGTATTTTATACCTTGCTTTTGATCAAATCTGGAAAAAAATAGAGCCAACGGGTTGCCCAGCAGCTACTATTCCTTGAGACGTGGAAATGTATTCTGCTAGATGTTGTCCCTGAAAATTTTATCAGAGCCACACTGAAAAGAAATATAAAGCATTATGACTTTTCCAAATGGCTGAAAGAACCAGAAAAGAAAGAAAGAAAACCAGAAAGAAAAAGGTGACCTGTGAAGTATGCAGAAAATTAGAGCAAAACCATGTAAATTTCTCAGTGAAAGGATTTACCATGGGTACGTAAGAGCAAGATGGATAATAAAAGTCAACCTAAATTAGATGTCACGTACGCTCTGCTCCTGGGATCAAAGAGGATAAAATGATTTTGAAAATATTTGCAGAGATTTTCTTGTGCAGCACAAAGCTCCAGTAAGTCTTCTTTCTATGACTTGGATCTTATGTTTAAACACCTAATGCTGTTAGGGTTATAGAGAACCAAGAGGAGTTCGCTATTAATCCACTGCACTGCTTGTTTACCTCCTATTTGCTTAAGAGGAAAGGAGGCAGTTCTAGCCACAAGAAAGGAAACACCATTCAGTCATAACAGCCTCTGCAGTATTATTAGACAGTGCACTAATTTATAAATCGCTCTACATGATCAAGCAGGCATACAACAACATTTTAGATCAGAAAGCAAAAAAACATAGGCATTGGCAAAACCTAAGATCACGGGAAAGCCCTGAAGAAGTTTCACATAGCAAGACAACTTTTTTTCCTACAGAAATTAACAGAAGAGACGTGACAAACACAACAATGAACACATCCCTATGTTAATCTCTGGGGTTTATTCAACTGAACTGTCTCTGACTACAAAAATCTTAGTCCAAAAAGAGAACTGGTGCACTGCAGTGTACCAGTTCTGGCTGTACCCACTTCACAAAGACTCCACTAAGTAGGCCACCAATCTGGAATAGCACATATACCCAAAGTGAACTCTAAAGTACTGGACCAGGGCATCAGCACAGCACTATCGATGGGCTCGGGACCCGATTCCAGCAGGTTTCAAAACTCTGCACAGAAATGCGGACCCGCGGCTCATCTCGGCTGTGACAAATGCGAGTTCTCGGCGGGGTGTCCTGCAGCCGCCCTGCTCAGCTTCCATCTGAGACTCATCATCATCATCATCACGCATCATGCTGCGGGATATGGGGGCAGAACGTGCGTGTGTGCGAGGCTGGGGCAGAAACCGAGGCTGAAAGCACCCGGCCAAGCAGATGCATTCAGCGCCAGAGCCACGGCCAGGCCGGAACGGCGGCTGGGGGCAGGGAATGCCGTGGCGCAGGTGAAGCGAGAAGCAGGACCTTCCTTCGCTGGGGGCGCGGGTCAGCGAGGGGCGGTCGGGAGAGGAGCGCAGGGGGCAAACGCTCTTCCCGGAGCCGAGGGAAGCGGCGGGAGGAGACGCCCGGTTCGGGCGGGGCGGGGGCTTTCCCATCCCGGGGGGCGGTCCCGGCCCCGGCCCCGGCCCCGGCGCCCACCCCGGCCCGGCTGGCTCACCAGAAGAGCAGGTTGGCGCAGACGAAGCCGCCCAGGCTGCGGAGGGGCCGCTCCCAGCTCAGCGCCGCCGCGATGCANCGTTACCCCGCACCCGCCTCCGCGCAGGTGCCGCGGGGGCGGCGCCCGGCGGGCGGGGGTGGTGCCGGGAGCGGGCGGGCCCGAGGCTGCCGGCCCTGGGCGCGGCTTCCCTGGGCGGCAGGAGGGAGCGGCGTGAGCGTTCCGGTTCCCTGCTGGGGCAAAGCTGGGCAACCCAGCTCCTTTCTAGCTATGGGGAGGTTAAGCCCGCCGGAAGGTGTTGCCAGTGAGACTTGTCCTTCATCTCCTCCTCGCGTGTGTGTGCCGCAGCCGAGCACGGCTGGAGCGCGTCCAGAGGAGGACCACCAATTTGATAAGGGCACTGGAGCACCTCTCCTACGAAGACAGGCTGAGGAAGTCTGGACTGTTCAGCTTGGGTACGAGGAGATTGTGTGCAGACCTCATAGCAGCCTTCCTGTATCTGAAGGGAGCCTCCAGGGAAGCTGGAGGGGGACTCTTCGTCAGGGACTGCAGTGATAGGACAAGGGGTAGTGAGTTCAAATTGAAAGAGGGGAAATTTAGGTTAGACATTAAGAAGAAATTCTTTGCTGTGAGGGTGGCGAGACACTGGAAGAGGTTGCCCAGGGACGTTGTGGATGCCCCATCCCAGGCAGCGTTCAAATCCAGGCTGGATAAAGCATGGAGCAGCTTGGTCTAGTGGGAGGTGTCCCTGCGCATGGCAGGAGAGGTGAGACTAGGTGATCTTTAAGGCGTGTTCCAACTCCTTGGCTTTCTGTGANGCAGGTTGGCGCAGACGAAGCCGCCCAGGCTGCGGAGGGGCCGCTCCCAGCTCAGCGCCGCCGCGATGCAGCAGCCCAGGGCCAGCCCCGTCTCTCCCAGCACCGCCGCCGCCCCGGCCCCGCCTGACACCTCCGGCCGCTCCGTCTCCCCGGGCGCCGCCGCGCCTCGCTCCTGCGGGGCCTCCGCTTCGAGCGGCTGCGCGGGCACCGCCNCAGAGGAGGACCACCAATTTGATAAGGGCACTGGAGCACCTCTCCTACGAAGACAGGCTGAGGAAGTCTGGACTGTTCAGCTTGGGTACGAGGAGATTGTGTGCAGACCTCATAGCAGCCTTCCTGTATCTGAAGGGAGCCTCCAGGGAAGCTGGAGGGGGACTCTTCGTCAGGGACTGCAGTGATAGGACAAGGGGTAGTGAGTTCAAATTGAAAGAGGGGAAATTTAGGTTAGACATTAAGAAGAAATTCTTTGCTGTGAGGGTGGCGAGACACTGGAAGAGGTTGCCCAGGGACGTTGTGGATGCCCCATCCCAGGCAGCGTTCAAATCCAGGCTGGATAAAGCATGGAGCAGCTTGGTCTAGTGGGAGGTGTCCCTGCGCATGGCAGGAGAGGTGAGACTAGGTGATCTTCAAGGCGTGTTCCAACTCCTTGGCTTTCTGTGATTCCATGATTGTAAGATAACAGTCCTCAAAATCCTAAGAAAACCAAATGGAAGTAAGTTGTTGTTATAATAATGCTGGAAGCTTCTAAGACCACAAAGTAGCCTATGGGAGTTTAATGGCTTACATCTGCATCTTAAATATCTAAGAAACATGTTTACAATCTATACCGTGCTGTCCTGTCATGTGCACTAGTACCTATCTGGCCAGCCCCAGGCTCCAGATGGAACTGTGGCACTATGTTGGAACTGCTGATGCGTGTAATTGCTGATGTGACTGCTGGGAATCTGAATTCTGGGGAGCGTGCCTGGTGAAAGTTGTCACTTGAGCATCTGTTGCTGAATAAGAAGAGCCAAAAATTGGAATTGTTGAAGGTGTTTCACAGGATAAAGTGTGTAAAATATAATAATTTTTACTGCAAGAGCAAGAATAATAATTTTGGATTGGGAATTGACATCTGTTTCAAGTGTGAGTTACCCCATTAGAATTTTTTTTAATGGGAAAAGAAGTCACACTCACTTGAAGGTCAATGTGTCTTTTTCTCTGAGGTAAAAGAAGAAAAAATAGAATTACAGCATTAAGTTGTAACACTGGCTGTGGATTGCAAGTCTACTGTCTGTTTTCACCAAATAGCCTTGGGAAGGAGTTACTCTGTTTCTCTTATTCCACATGCTCTCTCTAGCACCTGAGAGGAAACATGCAGAATGTTATTCTACATAGGCAATTAACATTTTTCTAAAGGACATTTTAGTTTTATGCTAATTAGTTATACTTCTGTGCTCTTATGTCTAAGAACCCAGAGCCAGGCAGACCTGGCTTTATCTGAATAATAAGCCCAGCTAAAATGTGATTAAGTGTTGTCTCTGAAAGTCTGAGAGAGCAAAAGGAAAGAGACAGGCTCCTCTAGTAACCTGAAACACACATGAAAAAGAAAGGGAAGTAGTTGCAGCAACGCTGGAGAAATACTTTGTTCTCTTGCTTCAGTTTTGTGCTGATGAATAAAAATTTGTCCTAAAAAGACTTGGTCAAAACAGGGTGTTCTCCGTGTGCTGGAAAGCAGGCAGCTGTCTCCTATGTGTGCAAGCAGCTGCTCGCAGTTACTGAGCACTCCTCCCCCGTCACTTGGGCATCTCATGCTTTCCTAGGCTGAGGAGTAGTAGTTGTTTGCTTCCCTGGTTTTGAGAGGGAGCAGAGGGAATCCTAACTGAAAATCTTAACAGTCCACAGAAATAAAACCAGCCTTTTTGCAAGGAAAAGGAGGTAGAGAGACGGGCACAGATGAGAAAGTTTCTCCTATTACTCACCCTTTTTTCAGGTCATTGCAGGATGCCAAGCTGCTGCTCTAGTGAACACTGCCTATAACTTGCAAAAACCATCCCCAGTTTAGCCAGCAGCAATTTGCTTTCCCTAGTTAGCATTCAGTTATTTCAGTAATGTGGGTGGTTCTATCCAGCATCCAAATCTAGCTAACTCCAAACAGTTAATAGGTAAGCAAGGAGTCAGATGTTCCTCATGCACTTTTAAAGTGATCATGGGATAATTAGACTCAGAAAGCACACTGGGGTTAAAATGTTAAAATTTGGGTTTAACCAACTGTAGGATAATGGCAATACAATCCCACTTTATAAACCCTAAGGATTATAACCATGGCAGGTTTGAGGCAATCCTACCTTACAAATATTCCACTTCATTTTTAAACATTTGAGGATGATTGTATGTTCTCCCTGCCCCAAATTTTTACACTCTCTGACACTCCCTTCAGTCACTGGTGTGACTGAGAGGAATGTGTCAAAAATTCAAAAATTACCCCCTCTCCTCAGAAAAGGGGGGATGGAATCTGGGTGGGGGAGGATGAGGTGAGGTTTCCATGGAAAGGGTAGACTACAGATAAGGGAACTCTTTTGGATTTTGATTAAGCTTGCATCTATTCTAGATTACTGGTTTCTGCTTTCCTGACATAAACCACGAAGGATATGAACAGAAATTAGGGAAAAGCTCTTCCAGAACAGGTTTTGTAATTTAGCTAATGGGAAAAAAGAATGCTTGATGGATGCCAGTTCTCCTTTTTTCATTGTTGATTTTTCTTGGGCTTGGTTTACATGAATGATTTTACTAAAAGCACTCTGGTATAAACCTTAGTGTGAGAGAAGAAATGGATGCTTCATTCCCAGTCATTGAAAGTTTAGATGTCTTTTTCAGAAAAAAAAATAGTAGTAAATAGGTTGTGTGGCTTTGATCTTCCTGTACTTTGATGTTTTGCCTGCCAGGGTTTAAAAGGTTTGTGTGCAGTTTGAATTTGGGATGGAAAAAATTAGGACTAGCTACCAGTGAGCAGTTGCATGGGTGAGCTGTAATGCACAGAACTAGGTTAGGGACTGCAGGTCTGGTGCTAGAGATTACAGTGTAAATGATGGATAAAAACTAAGGAGAAAGCTTTGCAAGTGCTTGTTTCAAAGGAGTTTACAAATACAAAAGCATTCTAATGCTTCTGAAATATGTTTGAAAATGCTGATGTCATCATAGAGTAAGTATTGAATTCTGTTGTGGATTCCAACTCAAAACAGAATTAATTTCCCTCCTTTTTTGTTTTTGTTTAAGCTTGTTTTCCATTAGCTTCATTTCATCACTGGATCACAGACTAGATTAGTTTGGAAGGAACACCTGTAAGACATTTGGTCTGACCTCCCCACAGTCAGCACCCCGGTTACTTGGCTGTGACATGTTGCTCTGTGTCATGCCAGATTAGCTCTGATCATCTCTGAGGGTGGAAGATTCTGCACTCTAGGCAACCTGTTTGAACATTTGGCCACATTCATTGCGAAGAATATTTTCTTGTTATCTATTCAAAATTTCTTGTTTCACCCATTGCCTCTTATTTGGTTCTGCACCTCTTAGGGAAGGGCTCTGTCCCCATCCACTCTATAACCACACATCAGGTACCCTGTGAGCAGATCCCTGTTAACCTCTGTCCTCTGGAGTGAGTGAACCCAGCTCTACCAGCCTTTCCTTCTATGCCCTCAGCTGTGTGCCACTGAGATTCCAGGGGCCCTCCTGACTTCTTGCGTTGTCCCAAACTGGACAAAGTATTCCATGTGTAGTCTCACAAATGGTAGAAGGAGGGGAAAAATTGCTTCCCTTGTCCTACTAGTGACCTATAATTAGTGCAAGATTATTGACTCTTTGCCCAGTCATACCCATGGCTCTTTCTTACTTTTGTCTCTGCTTTGAGGCTGAGTAATTGTGTCTTAGTCACTCTTACTATTGCAGCACTCTTGTGTCTTAGTCACTCTTAACAAGGTATGACTTTGAACATCCATCTTCCCTTTTCCTGAATTTTTTTTCAGTTCTATAATGAAAATAAGATTTCTCAACAAGAAATAACTTTCTGGTGTGGTTCTAGTCGCATCATCTCTGCATTTGTTTGAAGTAGGAACAGATCATAGATTTGAATAGTTTCAATACACTGTGCTTTGGTTTGCTTTTGTAATAATATCTAAAGACTGCTTTCCTTTTTTTTCTTTTTTTTTTCTTTTTTTTTCCTGTAACTAATGAAACACCACCGTTTTGTACCAAAGTGCTAATGTTCACTTCAGAGCCTGCCATACAGCTCATTCTGGTATTGGGCTTCCCCCTCACCTGCCTCACTTTATCTACTTGGAATTTATTTGCCATTTCATTGGACAAATATTCAGTTTTATAAAGTCAGGGAAGTTTTTTTAGTCTGCCCTTATCTTGACTTTCCTGAATAACTTGATGTCATCACTAAACTTTAAGTTTGCTCTTTGTAATATTCCAGTTCACTGTTCAATAGGTTGAAGATCTTAGAGCCTCTCCTGAACCTCAGGAATGACCTCCTTCCTTTGTTTGGAATGGATTGTTTGCTCTTACTGTCTGTTCCCTATCTTCTAGCCAATTATTTATCCACATCAGGACTTCTTATGTGGATACATAGCTTCCTTTAAGCCTTAGGTGATGAATTTTGCCAAAACCCTTTTTGAAATCCAGGTAAAACAGACTGCCCTCATTCAGAGATCTGTCAGAGAACTTCAGCAGACTTCTAGGGCAGAGCTTTATTAATCAGAACTGTGCTGTGTCTTCTCAATAGAAAATATTTCTTCAGGTGTCCACTAATTATATGCTTTATTATAACATTGAGTAGTTAACATTAGAAGTCTTTAGTTGCCTAGATCCCTCAAAACTCTTTAAAGACTCATGTCATAAATGACATATGTACCATGCACTTTTAGTTAATTCTATTTTGTCCTGAAGCTTCATGCATGCTTTTGTGGAATTTCTCCTGCATCTTTTTACTAAACTGATATCTTTCCTAGTTACTATTTAAGTGTAGAATAACTTTCCAATTAATAATTGGCAAACAGTTTTCTCCTTTGATGCACACCCTCTTAGCCTTTGCAGCATCCTTAAGGTCTCTATTGAGGAATATGTTTGAAACTACATCCCAAACTCTTTGTTCTTTTATTTAACTGTAATATAATATTTAACTATGGAACAGGAGTGCATTAAGTGTCCTGTGGTACGCAAAATACAATTAGAACTGTGACATGTCTTTAAGGTATTTTATGTACAAAGTATTTTATGTACAAGTCTGTGCATTTCAAAATACTCTTGTGTTCCACTGAAATATTTATATGTTGGGCAGTTGGAATACATGGGACCTGATTGATCTTGTGAACTAAAATTGTGTGGTAGCTTGACTGTGGCTTTGTGCCAGATGCCCACACAGCCACTCCATAACTACCCTCCTCAGCTGGGCAGGGGAGAGAAAATATAATGAAAGGCTCAGCAGTCAAGATAAGGACAGGGAGAGATCACTCACCAGTTACTGTCATAGGCAAAACAGACTCAGACTCAGGTGCTGGGAAATTAGTTTAATTACCAATCAAGTAATGAGGAATGAAACCAGACCTTAAAACCACCTTTCCAAACACCTTCCCCCCCCTGCCTCCCTTCTTCCCAGGCTTAACTTTTCTCCTGATTTCTCCTCCTCGTCCCCACAGTGGTGCAGAGGAACAGGGCATGGAGGCTGCAGTGAGTTCATCACATGTCTTGGTGCTCCTTCCTCTTCAGGGGGAGGACTCTTCACATTCTACCCCTGCTCCAGCGCAGGGTCCCTTTCATGTGGTGCAGTCCTTCAGGAACAGGCTGCTCCAGTGAGGGTCCCCTGTGGGGTCACAAATCCTGCCACTAAAGCTGGTCCAGTGTGGGTTTCCCACAAGGTCACAGCCTCATTTGGGCATCCATCTACTCCAGTGGGGGGTCCTCATTTGGCTGCAGGTGGATCTCGGCTCCCCCATGGACCTCCATGGGCTGCAGGAGCACAGCTACCCCACCACGGGCTGCACCACGGGCTGCAGAGGAATCTCTGCTGCAGTGACTGGAGCACCTTCTCCCTTCCCTCTGCACTGACCTTGGTGTCTGCAGGGCAGTTTCTCCCACATGTTCTCATTCCTGTCTCCCACCTCCTGTTGCACAGGAGTTTTTCCCCCCTCATTACATATATTATCCCAGGGGTACTATCACCATCACTGACGTGTTTGGCCTTGGCCAGCAGCAGGTCTGTGTTGGAGCTGGCAGGCTTTGGCTCTGCAGACACAGGGAAAGCTTCTGGCAGCTTTTCACAGAAGCCACCCCTGTAGTTCCTCTCCTTCTTCCCCTTGCTGCTACCAGAACCTTGCCATGCAAACCCAATACAAGGTGCATAATACCAGGTGGCGTAAGATGAAAAATTCAACACAAGTGACAAAAATGTATGTGTTGATGCTGCCTCTTATGCAAAAATGTTAGTGTTTGGGACTTTTTTCCCCTCACTGCTAAAGGTTATGCATCTGAATGCCTATGAACTCAAAGCTTTAGGAGTAGACCTCAACAATGAATTAATGTATGGAAGAATAATGCTTCAATTTTATGTTTTCTGTAATAGAGATCATGATCAGGAAGTTCTAGTATCTCCCACATCAGATTTTCCTTTTTGTTTGGTAAAAGCATACGAGGACAGTAGTAAATATTCCATGCTCAAATGCAGTGTTGTTCTTTTCTGAATCCAGGTTTTATAGAATTGAGCTAATGTAGCAATTATATACACTTATTTTATCAATTATAAACATTTATATGTTTATAATTAGTTATAAATAACTATAAGTTATAACTATTAGTTACAATAACTATAAGTTATTAGAAAGAATAGTATTTCTGATGTAACTGTTTAGGACTTGGGACAAGGGAATTTACTGGAGAAAATGTATGGCTCAACAGCTATGGTCAAAGCCAGTTAAGCCACTTAAAACAAGTGTTTTCAGCCCAGAAATAGTACTGTACAGCAATCTCATAAAATATTTATGCAACAATTTATAGGTGTTTAATACCAAACTATGCTGATCTTCTTGTCTGTGTAATCAAGACATGTAGAAGATCAGTAAGAGTAATTGATTTTCATGGATCTAATTTTGGAGCTAATTACTCTAATCTATTAGATGGCATTACCTGTTTGATTTTTATGTGGTGGAGAGTCGATAATGACTTTATAGGTTTAGCTCCACTCTTCGGTCAACTTTATGTGAGAGCAGGCCAAGCAGGTCAGCAAGCTTTTTGAATCTAGCATTTGTTTAGAGCTTATGAAACAGGCAAGTTCATACAGGAGTTGTCACTGTCGAGGAAAAATCAAAATTACTGTGAATCAGCAAGTTTGGACATTTTGGCTTCATTTGTAGAAAGAGTGATCAAAGTAGAAACATTAGGTCCAATGTTAGATTTAGTAAACTGAGAAGTTCCTAGAGAGAGAAATGCCTAGGTAGAGAAAACTGGATACTGGCACTGTACCTAGACATCTAAATGTGGTAGCATGGATGGGGAAATACTCTCCCAGAAGGCAGGGTGTAAGAAAAAAGGGAAATGTCTTTCAGAATGCAGAATAGAATTCACAGAACGACTAGGTTGGAAGAGACCTTCAAGATCATAGAGTCCAGCTCATGCCCTAACACCTCAACTAAACCATGCCACCAAGTGCCACATCTAGTCTCTTTTTAAACACATCCAGGGATGGTGACTCCACCACCTCCCCAGGATAGTCTCCTTTATATGGAATTGTGCAGAGTGCATGCAAGAGAAAACAGGACTTGAAGATGGAATTTCATCAGAACCTACTGTTTTTTAATTATAATGCATTCAAATGAGAGGATATTTCACAGAGTCACAGAATGGATCAGGTTGGAAGGCACCACAGTGGGTCACCTGGTGCAACCTCCTGCACAAGCAGGGTTATCCTGTTGCCATGTGCTCTAGCGAACAGGGATGACCCCTGCTCAAGCAGGGTCATTCCTGTTCCCGAGAGCACATGACACAGGATTGTGTCCAGACAATTCTTGAGTATCTGCAGTAAGACAGACTCCACAATCTCTCTGGGCAATCTGCCCCAGTTCTCAGGCACCTGTACCATAAAGAAGTCCTTCCTCGTGTTCAGGTGGAGCTTCTTGTGCATCAATTTCTACCTCTTGTCCTACTGCTTGGCATTTACAAGGGTCTGACTTCATCCTCTTGACACTCTCCCGTCAGATGCTTATCAACATTGATAAGACTCCACCTCAGTTCTCAAGGCTGATCAGGCCTAGTTGCCTCAGCCTTTCATTGTAACAGAGATGCTCCAGTCCTGTTATCATCTTTTTCATCCTCTGCTCAGAGATGCTCCAGTCCTGTTATCATCTTTTTCATCCTCTGCTGGACCTGCTCCAGGAGCTCCATGTCTCTCTTGTACTGAGGAGCCCAGAACTGGACACAGCACCCCAGGTGTGGTCTCACCAGGGCTGAGCAGAGGGGCAGGATCACCTCCCTCAACCTGCTTGCAATGCTATTCCTAATGCACCCCAGGATACCACTGGCCTTCTTGGCCATAAAGACACACTGCTGGCTGATGGACAGTTTCTTGTCCATGAGGACTCTCAGGTCCTTCTCCACAGAGCTGCTTTCCAGCAGGTTAGGCCCCAGTCTGTCCTGGTGCATAAGGTTATTCTTCTCTAGGGGCAGGACCCCACATTTGCCCTTGTTGAATTTCAGACAGTTCTTTGTCTCTGCAGCCTGTCAAGGTCCTTCTGAAGGGCTGCACGGTGTTCTGGGGTATTGGCCACTTTTCCAGCTTTGTTTTGTCACTTCAGAATTAGGCACACCATCACCTTTCCAAGGACTGAAGTGAGGCTGACTGGCTGGTAGCTCCCTGAGTCCTCCTTCTTGCCCTTTTTTAAGACTGGGGTGACATTTACTTTCTTTCAGCCCTCAGGCACCTCTCCTGATTTCCATGACCCTTCAAAGGTGATTGTGGGCAGCCTTGCTCTGATGTCTGCCTGCTCTCTCAGGATGCATGGAGGCATCTTATCAAGGCCTATGGACTTGTGGATCTTAAGTTTGTTTAGGTGTTCTCTGACCAAATCCTCCTTGACTTCCTTAAGGGAAGACCTTCTTCCTGATGTTCATTTGCCCTTGTCTCCAGGGTCAGAAGTCCCTGAGGGCTGATCTTGTCAGTGAAGAAAATTACTGTGACTTAAACCTGCTCTCTTGCAACCTTATAAACAACAGTCCTAACTGAGACCCTGTGAACTCTCCAGGACCACAGCAGGCTGCAATCAGGAGCCTCTTTCTGAGTGGGGCCCCTCAGGGCCAGTGAACTCTCAAATTTGCTATACTGGGAGCCACTGACAGACCTTGGGTGATACCCCACTGTTTGAGGTTCAACCCTTTGCCCCTTGAAAAATGCAATGGCATCCAAAATGAGCTGAACTCAAGGGGAATTTTTCAGTGGTACATACTCCTTTAGGTCTGTGTGCGTGCAAGTGTGAATATGCCATAGAAAATTTCCTATGAATATTGGTCTCTTAGATTCTTAAATAGATTAGTAAGTAAGGTAGGTCTGTGAGTTACTGTCATGCTTGTAGTAAATTCTGTAGAATCTTTTGTTAAATTGTTTGAATTAGGCTATCAATTAGGTGCTGTTAAGTCTGGTTTAAACCTCTAGGCCTAAACCAGTGGTTACTTCTGGGACTAAGTTTGGCAAAGGGGTCCACTCTGAACCTTGTGACTCAATAGGTAGGTCTCCCTCATTCCTTTTTATCTTTATCCTTTCCCTTTTATCTTGATTTTTACCCTTTTTCCATCGCCAGCCTTCATGTAAGTTACTTTTGGTAGATTTTAGATTTAGATTGATTGATTCTGGATTGTAGTCCAATTTTTTTCTGTGTGCTTTAACCACGTAGTAAGCAGTAGGGCAAACCTTTAAACAAATTTTGTCACACTTTCACTTTAATATTAAGCCTGCTTTTGCTGGCACCTTTTAGCTGGTGATTCTTTGAGCGACCTGGGACAGTTGTTTGTGAGGGTGGAGAGCAAGAATAATGTGAAGGCTCCCTCCCTGTTCCCTCTCCTAACTAACTTCTTGATAAAGACCAGGTAAATGCGGACTACAGGTGGAACCACTCGGTGTATAGTTCACTTCCTTGGATCGCTGCTGCCCTCTTCTGCTGGCTTCCCATGGCTGTTGTGGCATGGAGAGTTTTTGTATTGCACCAAAGGCCGCCTGTCTGTTGGGATGTCATGGGAGGTTGTGGAGTGAAATGAAGTGACTTTATAGGGCTGGGCTCCACAAAGATTTAGTTTTATTCAAGACAGTGCTGTCATATGTGGTTGGTACCCTTTTGTACTTACTTCAAAGAGTCGTAAATGATGTGGAGTGCGTGTGCTGTGAGAAAGAGTCTGCCAGCATTGAAAAAGCAGACACTGTTCTGGCCATGTTTCTGTAAATGGGCTTGGGCCAGCATGACTGGCAGTGCCGTAGCGTGCCTGTGTTGGGCATTTGAGCTGGTGCAGACCTGTGAGTACGTGTGAGCCCCCTCAGAAATGTGGGGCTTGAAACCTAGCTTTTTGATGCAACTCTTCTGGGGTAAAGCAATTTCCACTGCATAGCTTCTGTAATTAAGATTATTAAGAATTCTGTCACTCTGACAAATGGTTGTATTATGAGGCACAGGGAAAGTGCTAGACAGACACCTGAAGATGTAGGAGGAATTGAGGCATGGCCAGCTAATCCAGAGGAGAGCCACAAAGATGATTAGAGGGATAGAGCACCTGTCTTTTATGAAGACAGGCTGGGAGAGGTTGGGTCGTTCTACTGGTAAAGGCTCCAGAGAGGCTTTAGAGCAGCCTTCCAGTACCTAAAGGGGACTACAAGAGAGCTGGAACAGGAGTTTTTATAAGGGCATGTAATGATAGAGCAGGGGGGAATTGCTTCAAACTGAGAGAGGGCAGGTTTAGATTAGATATTAGAAATTCTTTACTGTGAGGGTGGTGAGGCACTGCCACAGGCTGCCCAGAGAAGCTGTGGATGGCCCATATCTGGAAGTGTTCAAGGCCAAACTAGATGGAGCCCTGAGCAACCTGGTCAAGTGGAAAGTGTCCCTGCCTGCAGTGAGGGGATTGGAACTAGATGATCTTTATGGTCCCTTCCAACCCAAACCATTCTGCAATTTCATGATTTAAGGGCATACTAAGATGAAGCTATACAATTTTATTTCCACTGCAGCTGACACTATTGCCAGGCCTGACTGCATGGCTTCTGCCCAGCCTTGTGCTCTTGCAGGATGCCTGGCTGGTGGGCTCCTGGGCTCTCCTTCGTGTGGCTGTATTCCACCAGGTGCAGTCCAAGGCTGCAGGAACCCAATGTGTGCTCCCAGAGCGTTTTTGACAGAGTTGGTGTAACCACCTGGGGTAACCACCATCTTCTAGAGGGGAATGAGTGGCAGCTCCACAACTGGGGTCAGTTCCAAGCACATGGACAGGCATTCCACTTCAAACTCAGGTGTGTCTATTATGCTGTATTTAATTTGATAATCTGTGCATTCGTTCTGTTGAGTATCGACAATTACGAATTTTTTCTCTTTGCATCGGTAACAGTTATTGGACTAAGATTTGCATGGCATGTTGACAGACTTGGCATGAATGAAGAGAAGCTCTTAATTACAGTGATGTAGTGACAGGCACTAATGTGTACTGACCAAGAGCAAACATCCCTCCCAATGGCTGAGAGCATCCAGAAGTCAGTCAGGAGGCAAATGAATCAGGTAGTGGTGTCTGTTCCTCAAGACTGTGACCCTGTACAAGGCTGTCATCTTGTGTATTCCTGGGTTGTTAACCAGTTACTGATTATGATGATGTGCAGGTACTTCTCTGAGCATGTTTACACACAGGCAAAATTGAACCTTTTTGCTGTGCTGGCTGAAATGTATCAATTGTGCCATTCCAAGGATGCCTTTCTAGGAGCAGCTAAATTCTTTCTAAACAACTTGCATCATGGGAAAAATTAAAAAAAAAAAAAAGTCAGTCTCAGATACTCTGTGTGTGTGTAACTATACATGCTGAAGTTATAGTTCCGTTCGTTCTTCTTGTTTTCCTTAAGTTCACCTTTTCTGGGAGGGTGGGGATATGAAATTAGTAGTGTGATTTAGCAAGCCTTTAGGAACTGAGGGGTGGTGTCACAGATGGAGTGACTAGAAGTATCTGGCAGTGGGAGGAGGGTGGAGGATTTCTCAGAGCAAGCCTTGTAGTCTACAGAGGCTATTACGCTATGAGGGCAGTGCGTGCTGCCCTGCCATGATGTGGCTGGCCAGTAAAAACAAGCCATCTTTCATCAGGGCTACATAAATAGCAAAAGCTTCACTTGCACATTCACTGTGGCATGGAACTGCTCAGCAGCCCTTCCCTCTATGCCATGTAAAGACACATTGCATGGACAAGGGCACCTGCTCCAGAACAACACACAGCACATGCACCTTTCCAAGCAAAAGCACACACAGACACACACACACACACACGTAGCCTGTGCTGTAGGCTTGCCTCCAGAGAAGACAGGAAATTAGGGTTTTGTTGCAAGTCTGAGTCAGTAGGAAATAGAAACAGAGCACATTCCATATATTTTCTTTATTGCTGGACTTTTTTTTTTCCCAGTAAGTAGGCATGATTCCTTAAAGGCTGAGGTTTTTAACAACAGTAAGGTTTTTCAGGTTTCTTTTTTTCTTTTTTGCTGTGGACAAAAAGATACCTTTGAACAAAGTTTTGCCTTATATTACAGTATTTCTGTACAAAAATAAAGGTCCAAAATCAAATTATTATTAGCTGATATTCCCCAATTTATTTACAGGGTACTGTCAAGAACCTTCATCAGGCAACCAGGTAAAATATTAAAGCAGTTGCATTGTATAACGTTGCCTTCTCTAGTCAGCTCTGAAGGGCTCTGGCCTTTGGCAGTCGGTCTGGGTTGAGGAGTCCAGCCAGAAGTATAAAACAGTGATGTCTTTCAAAGAAAAAATTAATATTAAAAACTTAAGCTGACATTATGGAGAATTGAACTGATAACTGTATTTCCATATTAGGGTAGTCTATAAATATTCTCAGCTACATCTCTCTTTATCATACAGCAGATACAGAATGCAGACTTTTGCTACTTGTATGGTAATACATATTTGCAAAAGTAAAATCAGTGTATGAAAATTCTGGAATTTACTTGTTAATAAAACTGCTTATAAAGTAACCATACAATTGTAACAACTATAACTCTGAACTATTAAAATGTACAGAAAGACTGTTTACACCATTGCACATACTTATTCCCTTTGCTTCAAAAGACTTGTGAAATACAGAATAAAATTTGTCAAATTTTACTGACAGCTCAAATATGCATGCACAATGTGCACATCCATGGAAGCAAGGGGTAACAAAGTGTTGGCGTCCATCAGGAAAGCTGCCAGCAGCACTCCAAAAAAATATACCTTGCTCTTCTTCCCTCCCCCTTCCCACCTGTATTCAGGCCAGTAGATTAGTGCAGAATGGATGAATATAACTTTGTTTTCAGTGTTCTGAAAGGACAAAGGAAATCCTCTTGACTTTTATCAGCGATTTTAGGTCAATACCAGTTAGGCTTAATATTGTAAGGCACTTATTACTGCTTGTATTGCAGTGGATCGAGTCTTAAGGCATTTGTTACATCAACTGAAGGTAATAATGCTTTGGAAAGTTTTGAATGAGCCAGCAGTTCTAGTATGTGACTATTTCAGCTGATTTTCCCCTGCCCCTCTGTGGTCTTTCTAAAACATTGTTTGAAGATACTTTCCGTTGAAACTCTGGTTCTCGGTTAGCTTGTCAACAAAGGTGATCAATGTCCCCAGGTCGTCCTGAGGCCAAGGAGTGATATATTCTATTTAGGGCACAGTAGAACTGGTTTTGTTTTCACCTGGAGCTGCCCTGACTTCCATGACTACTCACGGATCGAGAGGTGCTGTAGCGTTTTTTCACGATCATACTGATGTAAGCTTTCATCAGCTTTGCAATGTCAACCACCTGCCAAGAGCATGAAGAGCACAGTTCTTAGTAAGGTAACAGTATATGAATGAATTTCTTTGGACACTAACAATGTAAAACTGTCAAGCTTTCAACAAAACTCATTTGCAGCTAAACAAATAAGAATACTCAGCACTTCTATCCATGTCGTTCTGTCTTCCCTTTAGCTTTACAGGGACCTTGAACAAATCTCTAACATTTGCAGCATTACTTGAATTACTAAGCGGCCTGGCTATCAGAACAGGAAGGCCACAATAACAAAACTACCTTGCTCTTACCTCGCTAGTTTCAAAAAGCAGTTCTCTTTCATCCACCATGATCTTGTAGGTGTTGGCAAGTGGAGCACCAAATGACAAGATATGTTCATACTGGAACACTTCCAGAGGCCTTCCTTCCCCACGCTTGTAGACAGAAACTGCATCAGCGCTGACTCCAAGCCACAACTCCTGTGGGAATCCCCCTTCTTTACACTAGAGAAAAAATATGTAAATTAACAGCAAGGGAACAGTGGGAGCCACACAACACTTACTGTTGATGTTTTTGTATGTAACCATTTGTTAAAAAGTGCATATTGCTTGTCTCTCTTTAAATGTAGCTTTTTATACTTCTTATACTTGTTTGCAACCTGCCAGAATAGCATTCTGTCCCTCTATTTTACAGTTAACTGGTGGATTTAAATAGCTACAGTGCTTGCCAATGGGAGTAGGCTTTTAATAGCTCAAAGTTTATTACATCAGCTGTCTGAGCATTGTGATACTGTATTTATGGTTTCACTGCTCTGGAATGAAATCATCACCTATACAGTGTAAGCTGTAGTTTGAATGTTCATATGGTCTTACCTCTACGTCAAAGAGTGTTGAACCATAGCCAGGCCATTCCTTAATCAAAGCCATGTACTTTGCCATGGCCTGCTCCTGATTCATCCTCTGGAGTTTTTTCCATTTGTCAATAATACTAGTCCTGGAAGCTGAGATTTCCTCTTTGACCCACATGTCTAACATCTGATCCTCCTCAACCTTCTGTTTGCTGACAGAGCCACTGCGGAAACTCCTCCGCAGCGTTCCTTCAAGAAAGCTGGCTCGTTTCTTCTCGGCCTTCTCTGACGCAGTAAATGTTTTGGTCGACTGTGTAATCCTAGACTTCAGCTTTTGCAAGGGATAGACTTCCTCCAGTTCTGGTACGGTGGTGTGCACAGTGTAATCTCCCTGAAGGTACTGAAGACGCAAAGCTGCAAGGACCTGGAGAGTTTCCTCAGGAGCAGGATAATGACCTTTAATCACTGCTTCATGAGCCTATCCAGGGGAAAAAAGGTAGCTTTTTATAAAATAGCCTTTGAAAGAAAAATGAGAAACAAGGGGAGTAGATTTACTCCCAGGCAAACCCAGGACCTGAAATAAATGATCCATTAAATAAATCGAATGGGGTAAATCTCTTGGCAAATTTAAGCTGGATAAGACTGGGTTTGCCAGAAGAACTGCAAGGCAACCGAAGAACCTGCAAAATGGGAATTACTTTTACTAGGACAGCTTTTAGTGAACTCCCATATCTAAGAGTAACTGAACTATGAAAAAGGAAAATAAGGTGTAAAGGGGAGAAAACAGGACCTAAACATCTGATTGAGGAGAAGCCACCTATGTTCAAGGGCATTAGGAAGAAATGGGTCTCCAGTTTTGTTTACTGCTATCAATAATCTAGCTGGTGTTTCTAGCCAAACAAGCCAAGCTCTAGGACAGTTTTGTAATTTTACTGAGGGGAAACAATACATCTTCACTGGATCCCAAATCAAGTTAGTACAACATCTACATATTACAGTGCTCTGTAGCATCAGGGATGAGATTCTGAACCAAGAAGACTCTTTCAAAATCCCAGCTCTCTGCACACACTCATTCAAATCTGTGAAAATGTGCAGCAGCTAGGTGTTTTCTTTCATATGACAGTAGTAGAGGAAACAAACATGCATCATGTCTGGAGATCCAAGAATTGCAAGTTTAGTAAACATACAGAGATAATTCACAGCTAAGTAACAACTAGTTTGTTTAGGTGTACAAAGTGTGCCTTTAAACATGCAAAATGGTTTACCTGAGATTGTACACATGCAGAAGAGCTGTCTTTTAGAAATGGAAGGACAGTATTTTAATGAGGAAGAAAAACTAAAAAATTTTCTGCAGCACTTTATGATTACTGAAGGATTCAGACTTTAAAATAATGGAGACTGCAGAGTTAAAACTGATGACAAAAGGGAACTTTCATAATTGTCTGAAAAAAGTTGATGACTGACATCAAAAGCAGATAATTTGAAAAAAAAGAACAGAATTGATGTTAGAATGTAATGTTACCTCTTCAAGGTATTGCTGTAATATTGCTGGTAGGGATTTAATGTCATGCTTTATAACAAATACTACTGGGTTTTGGCAAGACAAAGTATTTGGCTAAATACTAGTCAGCACAGAATGCTACATGAAAACAATCTGCTTCAGCAAATGTGCTTGTTTTAGCTGTTCGTACAGGAAACTGCCTGAATCTGCCTCTTAAGCCAATCATGCAATGTAGCAGATTGGATGCAGAGTTCTCATAGGTTTTCTTCTTGCTGTTTGAACTTCATCCCAGGCACCAGATGACTCCTCTAGAGGTTACAACAGACAGACAGAATGGCTGAATTTCTAATCCCAACCAAGGCAACCTATTGCCCAGATCCTTCAGCCAACAATAAACAGCTCTGGACTGAGCTACAGTAGTAGGCTCTGGAAGGAGACTTTTGGTAGACTAGTGGTGTAATATGGTGCCTTAAAACCTAAACTGAACAAAGAAGAAAGACTCTATTACAGGGAAGATGTAAAAGGGGAAAACCCTTCATATGTATGAAAATTGAGGTATGTCAGTTTTTGATCACATCAGTCTTGCTCACCAACAGAATGTCAGTGTCTTGGTGTTGCAAAGAGCCAGAAATTTTAACCCTATACAAAAATCTTTGTCTGTGTCTAGTGCCCACTGAAAGAAGCTGACTACTGGAAGAATTTTTAATCATTTGCAATACAGTATAACAGGAGAAGATCATTCAACAGTAATAAATGCCATCAGTGAGTTTCTGAGTAACTACAGGGATTGATATAACAGAAATCCAGCTGATGATGTGTTTAATTTTCATTAGAAATCAATTTAACTTATTTTATGTTTTGCAGTGTAGCCTCATTCTGGGCTCAGCATGTTCATTAAGTGGATTTCTGTTCATCATATCTGTCTTACAGTTACTGCTGAGACTGGACTATTATACTGTGGTACCTATGAAACAATCAGTTTTTGAAAAGATAAAAGGCTATTGCTCAGTTAGTTCTGTACAGCTGCCAGCAGGAATCTCTTATTAATGAATTTGTTGCCAATTACACTTTTTTTCACTTTATTTATTACAATTTCTTCAGAAAATAGTTTAAGAAGAGGAAAACTAAAAGCAAGTACTATTCTTTTTTATGCAGCTTAGATCCAGTTATTCATTTTTCTACCACTATATAGAAAACAATTGAGAAGTAATGTAGAAGTAAGAAACATAACTCTAGAAAAATCATACGTGCTTCACTTATGTCAGGATAGGCCTATTTTGATTACTGAATGACTTCCTTTGCTCTTGATGCTTGAGTAGTAGTGCATTCAGTTGAGCAGAAGCAAAAAAAAACCACGCTTTGCTGCCTAGATCTCTTGCTTTTTTGCCTCCTCTCAGAAGTGCCTCAAAACAGAATCTTTGTTCTTTACCTGCTCAAACATAAAGGCAAATTCCACGCTGTCTTTTGGGACGTTTTCTGTGTCCAGGAAGCAGTAGAGCTTGAAGTAGAACTTCCAGTGCATCTCCCCAGCTTCAGCAGTGGCAGCAAGCCTGCATTATTGTGTTAAGAGGGAGAGATCAAATCTGTGAAATCAAACTCTTTTTTAAATTGCCACCTGCAGAATCTAAGCAAGGCATCAGCTGAACTTTGCTTTATGTGTGTCTCTGTGTTTAGAGCCTACAGCAAAAATCAAGGACAAATGCTGGCTCAGTTGTCAAGTCAACGGTTTCTAATCCATATTATCTTAATAAATGTTGATTTTTAGATAAGTCACGTGTTAATAAAAGCAACATTATTAAGTTCTGTTATAAAACTGCACAACACTTAAAACATTCCTTTTTTTCCCATTTTTATGTGGATAAAGGGGGCTGATTGCCATGCATAAAAAGTAAGGATGACAAACAGGTATTTAGGCTTGCATTACATTTTCTTACTACAGTGCTATGGGTGGTTTCAATTTTACTGGTAAGAGAAATGTTGTGAGCTGTACTGTGGAGACTTCCATGTGAAGTTAGATAACAGTCAGAATGGCAGTGACTGCCTGGAGGTCAGTTCTCATAGCCGCATTGCCAGTAATGGTGGAAAAATATCTGCAGTAGCAGAAAAGAAAATGTGGAAACAGTGATGAGAAATATTACTCTACTGGTGTCAGGACAGAGGAGAATCAACACAAGTGGATAGGTGGCTATAAAGTCTTTTAAGAAAACTATAAAAGAGATCCTTTTGGTCCAGAAATGGGCACATGTGTAATTCAGCTGCATCATCACAAACAAGCGAGTCAAAGAGAAAATTCTGCATTAATGACATTGGAAATTTATTAATTGCTAATTATTAAAGTGACAAGAGAAGGAGAGGTACACTCACTTTTCAAACTTTGCCAAGACATCAGCGACAATGGTTCTGCTTTCAATTGCTTTATCAGTAGTTCCGTTGTATTCAAACAAAGCAAACATATTTCTGCTATCCTCCATGGCCAAGCCACGAATTAACTTTTCAACCACCTAATGAAAAAGCAGCACAAGGAAAAACCATAGCATGGAAAAACAGTACTACAGAGTAAGACAGATACTTCGAAAAAAATTAGAGCTAGGTTTTACATTAGGCTTAAAGCTTTATTGACTTGTCCTCATCAGCATTATTAATTGTTATCAAATTCCACTGTAATTTTTATTCTTTCAGAATATGTATGTGCTATCTCCTGGTTGGATATAACCCCCTGTATTTCACCAACTCAGCAAGAGTCTTCCAGTTCTAGGAAGCAGCTTGGCTCTCATACACACCAATGTCTACTAAAGTTTCTCCAATAATGCTGTCTGCCTAATTGCTTAGTGTTTCCTGTAATTCTTCCAGGAATTTCTCCAGACCATACTGTGGGGAGGGACAGCTGTCCTGGAGGGACAGCACTGTAAGCCTTTCCTTCCCAGAAAGGAGTGACTGGCAGAGAAAGCCCCAGTGCTTCCAAAGTGTAACAGTACTGCTGCCTGGCACTGGCATGTGAAGGGACAAGCTGATTTTGTTACAAAGACATTCTGTCACCACTTCTCACCTCTCCAGCTGTAGTGTGTGAGTTGATTGTAATCTTACAGGAGCCCCCACCATGGCAATAAACTGTGGATGTCATCTCCTGCCTGCCAATCAGTGCTTCTATTTCATCTCGCGATGGCACAAACTCTCTGCATTTGGTTTTCTTCAGAGATTCGTAAGTAAAAAGTGCGTATTTCTCCATTTCAGTTCCTGGAAACTGGTCACGAACCCTGTGAGACAAAGCTTATTACTTTAAGCTGCCAGTCTGTGAAGTTTGCTTATTTGAGATTTTTTTTCCCCTGAGAGTATTTCTGTGTCCAGTGCACTATTTAACTGACACGCTCCAAGTACAGACAAAGCTTTTAAATTATTGAGTTAGTTGGTGGACTGACTTTCCTAATGACACACTCTGCATTCTGCCATTGCATCACAGCAAGAGGAACTCCACATTCTGGTTAATGCTGAACTGACAACAATGATTTATTATTTAATGTTTACTAATACTTCAAAATCAGATTTGCAATCATAGGTTAGTACCTCAAATACATCTTTAAATAAGATACTGTTCTTTAATGTGCGCAATGCACATCTCATAAAATTAAGATAAGTGGGATAAGAATTTTTAACAGGTGGGTAGGACAGCTGAGAATGGGACCTGGGAGTATGGGCTGAAAGTCATTTAAGTTTATACAGTTACAGGAAGCACCCCTTTTGCCAACATTAACAAACCACCCATTCAACTTTGTGGCATTTTGCTTGATTCCTCAAACGTGCGTAATTCCATCCAGACCAACTCACACACACTTTTCCTATAACATTTTGGTTTTAGATTCACTGTTTGGCATAGCCAGTTTGCTAAGTGAATAAATCTTCAAGTCTCACTTCTAGATATCTAAACACTGTTAAAAGCTGTAGTGCTTTAGTAGATCAAAGGTTCTCACCTTTTGAGATGAAACTTGAGATATTTGAGGATGCTGCGACTGGGCAGAAATGTGCAACTCATGCAGGTGAGTATTTGCCAGCTATAGAGGTTACCCACGCTCCCAGGGTTAGGCACTTTATTGGTTTGCTTGATGAGCTGACAGTAGAGCTCATCTCGGAGAGGTCGTAAATCATGTCCTGTTTGGAGGATACCTTGGATTATAGGGATGGGATCAGACATAGACTCCAGCTGCTGTAAAGAATTAAATATCTTGATGGCTTCATCCTGCAGGGTTGTGTAGCCTTTGTCTTTCAGCACTACAAGACAAATATTGGGAGAAATGTGCTTAGATGAGATATGAAAGAAAAAGCACTCAGGCTTAATGTGGAAATCACTTAATGCTACTCTGTGACCCTTGTTATGCAGGATATTAGAATCTGTAGTTTCCATTTCAAATGTATGATGCAAACTCATTTTATGAGCTAATTTGCTATTGAGATTTCTTCCAAATTTAATAACTGAAAAGGTGTGACAGAGAGTTTTTCTTTCAGAGTGAGTCACACCGCTGAAGTGCCGTATCACACTCCATATTAACCTCCCACCTTCCTCCCAAGGATGAAACTTGTGGTCTGAGTAATAAGTAATAATAAAACAAGAGTTTAATGTGCAGTTACAAACTAAGACAACCAAATCCTTTTTAAGGACACCAAGTTCACAATCATCAATAGCTCTCAACCATTTATTCAAAAGAGACTTTTAAATTAGTGTTTGAATCAAGAATATTAAAAGAGATGATTACACTAATTTCAGGACTAAATGAAGCATTACTTTTTAAAACCATGTACACTCATAAACATTATTTCCCATAAATAAGGCTTTCTATCCCATCTTATAAAATGTGCACCTGTTAACTGGAAGCTCTGGCAGCTCTAGCTTCCTGCATGGGGTAGGAAGCAACAATAATTTGAGGAGGAGAATATGATTCAAAGGGACTGAGTGAATCATGTTTAGTTGCTTATTTCAGTGCAAGGCTTTTCAAATTCAGTCTTCTTAGCTGTATTGCTGAAAGCAATGGCAACCTTTCCTTCTGTAACACTCTTGCAGGAAAACCACAAGCCCATGGCTCTATGCTAGGCAAACTGTTGTTCTCAAAAGAAAACAGGGAAACTTGTCTATTTGTATTATAAACATGTATTTTGCCACCATTACTTCACTGTAGACTTAAAAATTCCATCCTCTGGTATAGTCTTTCATAAGGAAAAGCGGTTCTATTATTGGAAAACTTACAGTTTAGATTGATGTCCCCATATGGCAGTGGCAGTAATGGTGAGTGCAATGGATGATGAGTGTAACGGAGAATAGGATTCCTCTTATAAATCTGTTCAACCACATCAGCATTCAGGCAGTTTTCCTATTAGGTTAAGGAAAAAAAACAGGTTTTGGGGTCCAGCTTTAAGAATAATGTAATGCTTTGTGCCCTTAGGTTGGCTGTAAAGAACTGAGCAATCAGTGTTACCAACAGTACTTGGTGTGAAATCCAGTTGTGGGTGCCGTGGCTGCCATGGCATGCTGTGGGCTATGAATGCTCACTACCTGCTAACCTCAGGCCTCGGATAGGCTTGCTTTATCTGTGCAGTAAAAAAACCAAACTACAGCAGAGCTGCAGGACACCAAAATGAAGTATCATAACAGTTTTTGAAGTGTTCATTTTATACTTATTTTTACTCCAGTAATTCATAAAGGGAAATATGATACCTGTATTAAAGTTTTATTTAGAAGTATTTCTCCAGCATAACTAATTGGCCTTTCAGTTAGAAACTGCACAAGCTACCAAACAAAATATTCCAAAGTGCTGCTGTAAATCTGATGCACATCCAAATACTGCTCCTACCATTCTTCTAAGGCCAAGTTTGACAGATGTGTGTGACCACTGTCTTCTGTCAGTCCTGAATTTCATCTATTTCTCCTGCTCTGAAGAATAGCATTCATAATCTTGGAACTGAGAACTTAATACCTCTTTTCCATGAGAAAAGAGGTGGCACTCTCTAAGGGAAAAGGTCAGTAGCAGTTCTCCCCTCTTGCCTATTTCTTTGGTCTCTTGTGAGAATCATCCTTTCTCATAAATGCACATTAGCAAAAAGCTCCAGAAGGACATTCTCTGGCTGTGCATGCACAGTCTCCAGTGAGATCATAAAACAGTAAGCATTGATTGAATGTTTTTCTCATCACACAGAGATATGAGATGATTAGCCCATGCTATCATAAAAAAAGGAAAGTACCATAATGACAAAAAAAAAAGTCAGAAGAGCTGGTTAGTCCACATCCTGGTGTGCTGCTCACTGTGGACCGAGCCAAACATGTCTGCTAACTCATGAAGCTGAACAATGTGCTCTACTGCCAGGTGTAGCCATGTCTGTCAAGCTACACAAACCAGTAAAACTTGCTACTATTTTAATGGAAAAAAGTTATCCCTCTTGCCTCCAAGCTGTACTTCAAAATCTGCTCTTCTACTGTTTAGACAGGAATTCCTTTATCAGGTCAGAGAAGACATTCAGGTTTCACAATTCTAGTCCATGTCACTGTGTAATTAAAACGTAATTTTCTGCTTTATTACCCAATATGGCAAAGCCAAAACAAAGATTTAAGGAACCATTCTTTCTCACCCCATGCCATCCTGCTTGTGCTTACCTTAATATCCTGAATAAGCTGCTGAGTTGGAGTATCAATGGGTGCCTTTGTGTCAATCACGTTCTGGATGGCACTTGACCAGCGGGTTGCCTCATTAAGCAATTTCGTATAGAGACGGTAACAGTGTTTGCGTCCGTACACGGTCACATTCCAGTAACCTGGCACAACAGCAAAATTGGTCATCTTACAAGCTGCAGCCCAGCAGACACCCAGTGCTGCATCCCAGATCGTGCTGGCAGTCTTTCAGGAACGAAAGTTGTGCGAGTTTTTAAGTATCATAATACAGATACTGTGGTATTAAATGAGATTTTCTCCTTTAAAGAAGCCTAGGTGTAGCCTGAAACTACAACTATGCATAATGCAGCTCCCTGTTTTACCCAGTAATCTTAGTGTAAGACAACACTGTTAATACTGTGGAATACTCTTAGGTCCTTGTAGCTTGTGGACCCTACTTCTCCAGTCCTGTCTGTAACAGGAAAATCTGAGACAGACTTGCTTTGTACACGAGAGTCTTTCATAGTCTGTGGCACACGTACAAACAGGCATAAAGCACAAAGTACCTCTTCTGTTTTTAATTTTACACCAATGAAGTGGAAACTATGACAGGAAGAGCATTTCAGTTCAAATTCTCTCTCTGCATCATTATATAGGCTTTTTATGAAACAGATTCAGTGAAAGGAAATGTGTTTCATCTTTCAGTAGTGAAAGCCTGTTTGAAGTGTCAATGACCCCAATGAGATAATACAGGACTGTCAACAGTCGCTTCTCATTTGCAAGCAGACGCTTCTGAGTTGAAAACCAGTTCTGGAAGCGCACAGTGGAGCTGACTCAGGTGTAGTATGTAGGTTACCACAAACTGGACTCTTACTCTGCATCTCCCTATACCTGCTCCAATGTTGGCCCTCATAGCTCTTCAGCACATAAACAACGTATGAAGAGAGTGCTACCCATGTCTTTCCCCAGGTCTTTGATGTGTAAGCGTAAGTGTTCAGACTAACTTGGCAGCAGTGTCAGTCTGCGATAATTTCAATGTTAGTGAGTACAAATTTTACTCTTCTATGCATTACCTTTGTTTTTCACCCAGAAATTCCATGTAGAACACCTCAGTGACTTGAGAACCGGATTTGTCCATGGAACTGCACCCATAATAATCAATTTACAATATTCTAACGCATTGTTTCTTGCATTACGAGCTAGAAGGACAGAAGGCATACTTGAACAAGAGCAAACAATTACCCGTCTCTTTGAAGATTTTTTCATCAGGTGGGACCACTGAGCAGAGGCTGTTCAGGACCAGTGTACCCAATTTCAAAGCATTTTTCTCCGAACTCTTGTAGTAGTCCAAAGAATTGTGCGTCAAAACAAACCAACGCTTCTTTAGTTTTAATGAGGACATCTTTGGGTTGTTCTTTACTTCCTTGTGTAGCCACCCTGTTAAGGACACAATTTTTATCACACTTCTTTTTCTTGAACAGAGTTGGAGAAAAGTAGGTTGCTAAAAGTTGGTTGTATACTTTCAACAACAACACAAACGTTGTGTGAATTGGTAAGTTCACATATGAAACAACATTGAGTAAAACTCTTAAACAATGAAATTATAAAGATAAAACTAATATGAAAACCTCTCCATTTTGATGTTTCACTAGAAGAATTATCTTGTCAACTTACAAAAACACTTTTGTCATCCTTACAGTGTTTTCTTATATGGCACAGCAAGAATATAATTTCAGCTGTGTAAATTTGTGAGTAAAGTCCACTACACAAAGATGAGGCTGCAACACTAATCATGTTGGCACATTACCCACATTGTGTTGTGGGAACAATCTCTTCAAAGCGTAATGGATGTTATTTACTTTTTACTGCCCTGCTCAGTTCTTACCCCTCACAATGAATTCTTGTCCCTCCACTCTAGTGTCCCCCTTAGACCTCTGGAGCAGGGTTATCCAGTGATGCATCTCTTCAGGAGTGTCAGCATTACAGTGAAGAACACGATTAGCAGTGATGATCACAAATGAATTGGGTCTATAAAAATAAATGACAATTGAAACAGCCTTTACAATCAGCATACATACCGCATATCTCACCACTCATAACCATAAAAATTGCTCATTGTTTGCATTTTCTATCCAGACAAATACTGTCCACCTCTAATGCATTATTTAGTTATCACCCAAAGAAATATATTGAGCATTTGAAAAGACTCAGTTATGTTACATTCACACCAAAATGCAAGGGCTGTAATGGTGGGAAAGTTTACATTAAATTGCAAGTTTTCATATCTCAAAATAAATCTGTGGTGAGAAAAACTTCCAGACTTTAATCAGCTTTGCATGTGAATCAGAACTGTTTCAGGGTCAGATCTATTTAGAGTGTCTGCTTCAGTAGCTACATTAGCTAAAACAAACCACAGTATACAAAGGTCTATAGTAAAGCAGCATGTGAACATGGATTCTTTTATTTTTAATGCAACGCAACCCAATTCACAGAGAATACAATCTATTTTTAATGAGAGTCTGGCTTTTACCCAATCCTACACCAGGATTCACTGAAGCATGAAGAACTAGCCCAAGAGAAGTGTGCTGATGGCTCTCTGGATCAGACAGGCAGGTTCCTCAGCCCACAATGCTTGCTTTAACCCTTTACCATTAATTTTTTCATCTGGAGGAAACCCCCAAAACATGACATAAAATCCCCCCACAAGACTAAAAAATCCATGTGAAAAATGCTTATAAGAGAAATGCTTAACTCATTGCATTAACTTAATGCAGGAGAAATGCTAATTTAAAGTTGTGAAAGCTCTGGACATTTGTGTTGTATTGTTCAGGAAACCCGGGCTTGTAAATTCGCTGTTACTTCTGGCATCAGTGTTTTGGCAGGCCAAAGGCAAAGCACTAACTTAAAACCAGCTGTTTTACACATGTACACAATGAGGAGAAACTGGAGTGAGCCCCTACAGTTCAAGTAACATCTCACATCCAGTAACCTTATAAACCAGTCATAGTCTGAACCCAGACTACTTTTTATTTTCCTAAACACCATTAGTAGTTCAAGAACTAAGAATAACCTGACATTTTTGTTTTTATGCTGCACTGTCTTCTTTGTTATACAACATTTTTATTCTGGGGAAATAATTTTCACCCCTGAAGAATACAACATTCATGAAGGAGAAGCTGAACAGAAAAGAAACATTAAAATTAATTTTTCTGCCTACTACATTACTAAGGAACTCAAAAATCAGTTGTTCTTTTTTTCAGGAGCATTACTTGTATAAATGAAAGAAATATTTAATCTTCCAGTTCTGGATCACTTTAGGAGCTGAAAAGTTCAGGTATGAAGCAGTGTCATGGAAGTTATTGAAGCCCCCCCAAAATGCACCATCATTCCTATTCCATGTTTTAACATGTGGTGGTCAATGCTATGAAAAGGGAGGCGATAATGAATCATTTTAATACATGGTTGGCCAGTAGAATATAGAGACTAAAGCATAAAGTGTCTGATTTTGGCTAGAGACAGGAGAAAAAGAAAATCACCAGGCATGGTTCTGACTTACCTATCTGGATTGTCAGCAGCACAGACAGAATCAATTAGTCCTACATCAAGTGTACCCTATAAACAAATATCCAACCAGAAAATGAGGAAGACATTCACTATTACATTACTCACAGTACTCTTCTGAGAGACAGGAGAAAGAAGCAGCAGCTTTGATCAAGCAAAATGAACTGCAGGTTTGGGCATCAGTTTCTCTTAGCCATTAAAACTGCTGAGGGGAAAACTAAGAGACTTGGATGAATAGATCCAGTAAAAGATTATCTGTAGTTAGGACAGAGGCTGTTCAAAAATTGCTCTTTTCTATGCTTCCAAACATGCTTGAATTTTTCACTGAAAACTGCCATTCCAATATAAATGGCATTCTCTCAAAACAAACTTCTGAAGCTATTAAGCAGAAATTTTTGTTTTCCTTTGCTTGATATTAGGTTCCAAATGTGTTCTATTAATTACCAATGTATGTTGTACAGAATGATAAATGCAGGATCAGAGAAATCTTGAATTTTTAACTCTTGGGTTTTTAATTTACTCATTAACAGTATCTTTGCAAAATTTCAAAATCAAGCATACACTGTGATGTGATAGGGAAGTGGACCAGAAAAAACCACCCCAAAACCAAGAGTCATTTTTCATCAAGGTGAATGATGGGAGAGGAATCAGAAGTCACACTCCTTGTACAGCTACATGACCAAGGACGTGGAAGCTTTAGCCAGTGTCACAGCTACCACCACATTTAAAAAAAGTAGGTTGTGACTCTCAGAAGCTGTGGCCACCACAGTGCCCCTGTTTTCTAAAAATATTTGGTTTGAAAAGTTCTTCAGATTTAGACTTACCACAGCATTCTGTGGATTTGCCTGCTCATCATGCATCTCCCGGATCTCCTGCTCTGTGGACGCATGGACTTGACTCAGTACACTGAACCACTGGCTAGGGAGAGAAAGGCAGCAGTGTAAGTAAAATTTTGGCTCTGCACAAGCCTTCTGTCACCTTTGTTCTGCAGAGATCTAGCAGGTTCTGCAGGTTTTTGAAATTACTTAAGATTCCTTTTGTCAACAGGCATGAAAGCAGCAAGGCTTTATGTCAGTTCAAGTAACAATGGGTGCAAGCAAGCTGCTCCAGATCGCCCATCCAAGCTTGTGTCATACCCTTCTTCCTGACAAAAAATACCTTGTACACTAAGTGACATCTGTGAAAAACTGCTGTAAGCAGGCTGAAACATCTGAGTGCTTGGAGAGTCTTTTGTAACATATTCCGCATGCTTCATCTGGAATGAAATACATTGCTAGCTACACACAAAGCCTTTAATGGAAATCCCAACCTTCGGATTATAGATTGTGCTGCACTGATAGCATGACTGGTAGTAATTTCTTATAGTGAAACTTCTGCAAAGACCACCCAAGTCCACTGAGTTCTCTGTAGAAGCACAACTGAGAGGGAAAAAAGAATAAAACCCCCAAGCAAATACCTCTACAGTTTTTGTTCTCTATGGAGCACTGAAAAATTGAAGGATGAGCAAATTTGTGCCACTCGAGTGGCACTGTATATATCCACAACAGGAAAAGTGGCAGAGAGGTTTCCAGTGCTTCAGCCCCTAGTCCTGAGCAGCAATTGCAGATGGATTCAATTCCAGCCACACCTTCTGCTTCTGGGAAACCTCTGTCCTTCTGGCAACTGTATATGATAAAGCTCAACTGCTCTAAGGAATCCCACTGAAATCTAAGGGCAGAGCTTGGCCTGTTCAACAGGTTCCTGAATGCCATTCTTTGAGATATGAATTTGCCATTCTAATGAAAACCTCCTGGGGCCAAGTTTTCAAAGGGCTGAAAAGCCCAGCCTTTAGAACAGATTCTTCACTTTCCTGCAGAGACTCCTTGGCCACCACGGGGGTTGAGAAAACACTCAGCCTACTGCAAAACTACTGGGCTTACACATGAAGTTATCTTTTCTGCAATTGCTTTTAGTCACGGAATTTTTGCCTAGGACACTGAAGAGCTGCCTCCTTAACTCCACCATTCAGAAGCCACCTGTTCCCCCAGAAATGTAGATTTCTGGAAACTGAACTGCTAAAATACCTTGAGAAAAACAGTGTAGGCTGTCAAACAGTACCATCACTGCCATAGCCTGAATTCTTTTTTTCAGCTCATGCTTTCATTAGAAACAGTGCAAGCAATGAAGAAAAACAAAGATTGAGAGTGCCAGACCATAAAGCAGATGAGAACATATGTAGTTATGAGTCTTAAAAAAAGACTCAGAGACACACACAGGGAGGTTGTACTTAACACTTTTCTGGATATAAGGCAATGCCACAAAAACAGGACAGAAGCTGTCATCTACAGAGGAGGAACCACCAGCTGAAGAAAAGCTGAAACTGAAGTAAAGAAACTGAAGAAAACTAAGCCTCACCTACCAAAAGATTCCCACAAATTAAATTCAGCTTTCCCTTCTGGGCTCAGGAATTGCAAATGTATTTAAAGTGGAACTTTTATTTCAATACAAAAAAAAAAAAAGACTTCATAGCACCATATGCACATCTAGAAATAATTTAGGGATGGATTTAAAAGAACAGTTCAGAGTTTTCCTGATTTCATTTAATCTTTGTGTAAACAATGAACATGAAATGAATCATGGCACTTTGCAAAAGACAAAGGCAGACTTTATTTTTGCTTTCTTCCCTCTCAGGACCTCCTTTGTTTTTCAGCTGAGTCCCACAACACAGAAATAGGGAAAAAGGGTAGGGATTTGAAAGGAACAAACCCTCAGCAGTGGCTGCCCACTGAAGCATTACTTCTTCAATAATAGCAATTCCTCTTCTGGGGGCCTGTGCCATGTTTTTCTTGGTTTTTCCTTTAATTTAACAAAAAGCAACCTCAGATTCCGATCTAGCCCAGGTACAGAATAATTTTTCAATAGCAGATGTGGACCAAACACAGCCCAATGATTCATACTTTACTTTTCACAATGCTTTGTTAACAAGGCTTTGACTTAAGCCTGTCTGCAAATCCTTACACATCTTCCTCATTAAGTCTTCTGGGATGAGTGAGAGAAAAGAAACAGGAAATACACTGGTAAAAGGTAATTTAATCTGGATGGTTTGTTATTCGTACTATATACAACAAGGGTGTATAGTGTCTCCTCCTCCATCCTTATGAAAGAAATGGAGGAGATGCATGGCAACAGACAAGTCTGTGTGCTGGTAATTGCTGATTGGTCCCTAGGGCATGTACACAAGTCTGGTAGAAGAGACTTTAGCTAAGCCTTCATTTTAAAATGTGCTTACATCCCACAAGAATCTTAACAATAACTGCTAGAAAGCTCTTAAGTTGTTTCAAGGATAATTTTAAGGATACCTAAAAAAAAGAGGATGGATTTTGCATTGCTACATCTACATCTGTACTCAGGGTCCTGTGATATAGGAAGGCATTCTACCTTTGCACAGAACAAATACGAAAGAACTTTTGAGGCTTCTGAGCAAAGTAGCTCAAGTGATGTTGACAAAGGCACGCTGTATTCTGGCCTTGGGGCAGCAAGGCAATGGATAATAAGCTCTGATTACTAAGTTAACTTTATTTAAATGCTTGATTTTTACAGGCAAGCATATTATTATCTTGCATGAACTGTAGCATGGGGATTTTTTTCAAGATGCTCTACAACTGATCTGACAAGTCAGACTTGCTCCTCACTCGCCTGCCTCCCCCATGGTTAGATATGGATCCTTTAGCAACAAAAGCAAGACCCTTTTTAAATATGCAGAAAGGGAAGAACTCTCTTACACACTCCTCTTACATGAATATGCTTTTGCTCTAAAATACAGTGACTGCCTTACGACTTCTATCTGAAAAAAAATTTAGTTTCTGCCTAAACAAACAGACCCCACTCCTAAGAACAAAGTGCTTCATTTCAGGCAGACTACAGGGTCTCAAATATTGATTTGATCAATGCAGCTAAACACAGCAGGGTAATCCACAAGCCAAGCATCAGTGGTTAATGACTGCCTCTCTACAGAAAAATTGTATTTCAGGAAGTTGCTAGTAACACATGGGTAACAGCCAAATTCTAGGCAAATTTTCACTGGCAATCTGACTCTTTCCAGTAATTGTCTGCCACAAGGTTTTCTCCTCAGCAAGCCTTTCAAGAAGTGTGTTAAATTCAACCTTGTTTAACACAGCCTGAATATTTTTTGTCAGTGTCAAACAAATCAGGGATAAGCCACAGTCAGAATGGCACAGAGGTTAAAAAGAAAAGGAAAATAACATAGGCCTGATGATTTTCATACCTTGCATCCTCAGGAGATTCAGCAATTAAGTGGTAGGTCCTATCACTCATTATTAGATCAATACCATTTTCTTTGCCTGTATTATCAACAATCTCTCTGAAAAATAGGAAAACACCAAGATTGAGCATTACAGATTATCAACATTTTGGAAATTTTGTTCTGCTGAGAAGCTCACAAACTACTGATACTTAAACAACAGCAGTCAGTCTTCATCAGGTTCATTTTTAAGACTCACAACGTGATTTATCAGACCCAGTATTAGTTAGCCAAACTACAGCTGTGTTTTCTGCCTACACAGTACAAATATTCAAACTACTATGAATGTCACTATACCAAAGTGACCATTCTGTTACCATTTTACCAAGAACTAAAGAAAAAAAAGCAAAGCATTATCAAACCCCAAGAGAGGCAAAGACAACTGAGTTAAGAAATTGATATATTTCTGAACTGACTGCATAACCAAGTGATTTTTGGAGTGCTAAAAAGAAAGCTGTTGAAGATTGAAAACTGAAAGCAAACAAAACCTGGATTAGTGATTCTGTGTGGTTGTGAGTCAGCATAAGGACAATTCCAAACATGACTTCCGGAAAAAGCTAAGCACTCATCTGCTGAAAAATTACATATCTCTAATTTTTAGTTTGGACATCTAAGTATTGATACAAAAACAACTGTGAAGATTTTAGCAATAATTAAAGTATGACATTAGATTTCTTTGTAGCTTAAGAAATAAACTTAATTTCCGTTTTGCTGTTTTGCTGTATTTGTCTGAAGCTCACTATTTCCTTAACTGGCTACATTTCCTTTTCAGCTATACTATTCTCATAAATCTCTGTCCTATAAACAATATATGCAAACTCTGCATATCAGACTCATGAGGATGATGTATCTGCTATCCATACAAAAAAGCTGTGATTTTGTACTGTTTGATTCCTTCCCTCTCAGTAACAGTGTCCAGTAGAATACATCCCTGTTCTGTGTTTTATGTGAATCAGCCTGAGATTTTTTAAATTGAACAGGGTCCCCAATAGAGAGTGGTGAAATACGGGAGTTGCACTATAGGTTAGGAATGCACTCAGTAAATATAAACATTATCTAGAAAAGCTATTGCTTATTTCTTATGAAAAACAGTTCTTTAAATACATGTACCCTTTCTTTTAGCTAATTTATACACAAATAGTCATTGATTGAACCTACAGTTCAAACTAGGTTCAGTAACCTTTGTCTGACAATTTTAAAGGTACGTGCAGCAAAGAACGTCCATAGGGCACAGCCAATGAAGCAATGAGGTAACAACAAGAAAAAGGAATGATTGATTGAACACATTAGAAAAATATGCTAAATAAATGCTATGGTACATTAAACAGAGTCAAATCTAGNAGGCAGGATCTTCAGCTTCTATTCAGAGATTTACTCAACTGCCAACAGCCCATTTGATTTCAGAAGCAAGTCAGGATTCTCACTGAAACTCTTTTCTGTCCTGCTTGAAATCAGGCTCAAGCCAGGACTGCCAAAGAAAAGATTAATCAAAGATTTAAATTTAGTTTAAACTCTTTGTTAAAGTAACAAACAAATTGGATAGTTGCAGATTACAATGCACAGAGTGGAATTGAGTGTTACTAGCCATTTCTGTGTCTCTCTATTTGGATGAAAGCTTAGGTATACTTTATAGAGAAAAGAGACAACGAATGTTAGCACACTCTAATTTTTAAATTAGGTAGATAATCCTAAATTGTTTAGAAGGAAAAATACCATCCAGTAGAAAGCTTTATTTCTGCGTGCTTCAGGAAGCGTAAAATTCTTAGGCTTAAGGAACTTCAGTTAGCAAGGCATAAGCTATTAGGTTTAGTAATCTTGTTTTTTTAATGAATATATGCATTTTAAAGACTTTTCTACAGTACCACAATTATTTAAAGCATGAAAAAAAATCTAAATACATACAGAAGATTCAGCTTTGACCCATGCAAACTTCAATATACTCGGGGCCTATTAATTCCACCCTCTTCATTCTGGGTTTGCCTGCAGCTACAGACTTGGCAACATGCCCCAAACTGCCTTGGGAATCATTACAGACTAAGTAGGCCCTCTAGTCTGGGAGAAAGCATAGATGGGTTCATTACAGCAGCATTTTTCTGAAGTATTTGGCACTGTCTTAGCTCTGGAGCACTCTCTAGACTTAAGAGAGAGCCAACTAAGGACAACACTTGCTTTCACTAACTTCACCACACACACTCTCCTGCTTGCATTCACACAATTTGTAGGCAGGGCACTCAATGTCTTCCCAGACTGAGCCCCAAGTACTACTTAGTAGGAACCATGGCTAACATAAAACCATGTAAACCTACTTGGCAGTTCGGACATCCAGGGCACCCTTTAGCTTTTCTTCACTGTCATTTTCAAAGTACATCAACCTGGACTGTCTGAGAACAAACCATCTTTTCTTCCAGTTCCTTCTGGAAAGCGTAGATGATCCACCCCCCTTTTTGTGAAGCCAACCCTGCTTAAGTGCTTCCTGCTTAGAACGAAACCACAGGAAGGTCTCATCTTTCAGGACACACCAGCGTCGCTTCCATGTGTTGATTAAGCCACCTGGCAAGAGAGACAAATGTGGGTTTACATGCAGTTAAAACAAACAGCTATATCATAAAACAGATGCTGTGAACAGCATCAAAACTGGAAGGTGCTGACCAGCAACACTGCAGTTAAACTGAGTCTCTGCTATAAGCCACAAAACCTCATTTTTGCATATCCTTGTGGTCGCCAATATTGTTGTCAATCTAAACACCCTTAAATTATAAATTGTAGGAAGTCTCTGCATTACAAAAATTTATGTAGCATATATATAATTACATGTACATATACATAACATATCTATAATAATAAATTACTAAAGTCTTGCTGCACATGAGAATCTGATCTTTAAGACTGTTTTCAATGTATTTCAGTGATAATCTAAAAAAAATTTAGTGTTAAGATCTTTCCTCTTTCCAGGTTATTAGAAGGTAATGATGTCTAACTCAAAACCACAAAACCCGACACAGCTATGTTTAGAGTAGGAAATACACCAGTGTGAGCTCAGTCATACCAAAGTGTGGCCAAGAGTAGGCAATGCAACTTGCACTGGAGTTACAGCACAGCTGTAAAAACCTTAACCAAACCGATCCTTTTTGATGACCGAGTCCTGTCATCCCACAAAAACTGACTGCTAGCTATGTCAGAAAGTAAAAGCCATGCTACTGTCAATTACCTTATTTTTCATGAACATTGTGATGTGTACACTCATCACTGCTCCTATACCTAAATAAGGTATACTAGAGTGATGAAATCATACAAGGATTCAGCTAGATTACAATTTGCTATCTGTCATCAGAAGATAAACCCAAGAATTTGAAGCAGAGAACTCCTGTGTATATTCTTTCAGTCTCTCACACCTCTTTGCTAAATGTAACCTTCTTCGTGTCTTCCAGATCCAAAGTGAAATTTGACTAAGGTCAGGAAAATTGGTCTGCAATGCAGAATGCTGTCTATGTTACAAGGTTGTGAGAGCAGGAATCAGCTTTCCTCAAACTTTGGTACAATTTGACTTTGTGAGTTATTTTTCTGTATTTATACTGAATATTTCATTGTTTGCGAGCCAGCAAAGATGTAAGATGAAACAGAGGCAGCCCAAAATATTGGTCTTTTTTTGCAGAGGGGAAAAACATTGCTAGATGTAAGCCACTGTAACTTGTTCAAGTTCAAGTAACTTAACTTGAAAACAGCTGAAATTAAATAAAGCCACTTTTCCATCACCCTTTGAAAAATAAGAAAATAGCTTAACTCTACAGGAACTAGAGTGTAATACACAATAAATATTTCTGGTTGTTTTGTCTATTTAGCAAATTCTGATTCATCCAGTACCTTTCATGTACAGAAAACTGTGAAAGTAGGGCAGGCTGACACAGCTATAGACTGAATCCCTCCGGTAGGAAAGTTCATCATCTGTATCAAACCTGGAGTCAAAATCTTCTTCACTGTCTTCGAACTACACAAGAAAGGAAAGAAAAGTCATAATCTCTCAGGAAAGAGTTTAGATCAAGTTTGTTTAGAAGACTCTAGCTAAAACATTTTATTATCTATTGGAAAGTTTCTTATGGTTTTCACCCAGCTAACAAAGGAAGGAGTACATTGTAGTAAGCTTCAGCTTGAACTGTTTGATTACACAACAAGTCCGTGGAAAAGCTTTGTAGATGCTCAGGAAAGTTTTCCCTTTGCAACAGTATGGTCAGGGTAAGCTACCTTGTGCTACTTGCCCCTATCACTGAAGTGCTGTGGGGAACAGCTTAAAAACGTATTGAAAAAGAAACATTGCACAAGCTGTGGTACTAGCTTTCCCTCACCCCAGAAAGTCAAAATTTCTGTTCTATATCTGACATACATCCAGACTCATGCAGCAGGAAGGCATCCTCAACAGACACACTGATAGTGCTTTTTTCTCAGGCAAGAGCTGTCAACTTATCCCAACACCCACAACAGGTCTTGGACTGCTTATCACTGCCTCAAATGTAGTAGATATTATATCAGTAAAGTTTTCCTTCTAAATAAGTCAGTGTTACTGAAATACCTTTTCACTTTCCCCATCAGTCACAGAAACACTGGGTGAGTGGTAGAGGAAATCATATTCTTTCAAAAATATTTGTATAAGGAAACCCCACAGTATACTCAGTAAACAGCACTGAAAAATTTCTCTGCAGAATGTGTGTCTGCCTCAATAATTTAAACATTTTCCATTGCCTGAACTTTACTCTCCAAATAACCTTAAAATATATCTGGCATGTCAGGGACTTCTGCAAGCATCTTATTCTTCAATACTCTTGCAACTTGCACACATAACTAAATCTGGTTTTCCTGAAATTAATTCCCCAACATGCTACCAGGTACCCCAACTCCAAACATGCGCAGAGATAACTTTGCTGTGCACTAAGCTCCTCACCAAGTAACACACAGTGCTGCAATAAAGCAGTTAAAACCATATCTGTGCACAAGCCCAGGACTGCTGGGCTTGTGCACAGATATGGTTTTAATGCATTAGAGTCAGAGGCAGCATCTCAGCTGCCTCTGACTCTAATGCATTCATCCCAGTGGCATCTAGATGGCAACAGACCCCTATTTCCATAGGTGCTCTGAGCAAATCAAGCTACACAATGTTTTCTAAGAACACCTACAGTGAATCTACAGCTGCACAGCAGGGAAAAGAAATAATCAGAAAGCACCTATCAATTATTAGATAATAAAACCATTGCTACTTACAGAAGACTGAGCTCCCTCAGAGCTGAAGCGGTATGCTCCAGAGCTATTGTACGTCCCCACTGAGCACCGGTAGTCCGGTGACCACTGGCTACTGTGCGAGTTAGAGAAGGTCACACTGCTGCCAGAAGTGATAGCACCATCTTCGTAATCGTCCTGGTCGTAATCGTAGTCTCCATCTGGAGAAATAAGTTCCACAGAATTTGGGGGTCTGCAGGACACATTTTCTGGCATGCAGTACGTGGATTCGCCGCTTGAAGAGTTGTGGAGGCTCACTGTGTCATGGGCAGGAGGTACGACCATGGCGTCGCTGGCAGGAGGAATTGTTGGCACCACGGTGTCATTCATATAAGGATCCTCTTCTGAGGAATCATCGCTTGTTCTGATGCCACTGGTCCTTTGATCAGAATGGCCATGCTCACTCGGGTTGGGCGAATCCTTAAATGCATCATCATCGGCTTCAAAGCCCTCATCTACCTCCTCCTCAGGATACGGCTGGCTGAAGTTAAAATTGGGCTTTTCACTGCAGGCATTTCCAGTCTGTTCAGCCAGCTCAGCAGGATACCCACTGCCCACAGAGAGAGACCTCTCAATGTTTCGGACACATTCGTCAATCTCATCAAAGTTCAGAGATTCCAGGAACTCCTGGGCCGCTCGACATGCTTCATCCTCAAGCCGCCGGAGCTCCTCATCTCGACGCTGCTGCAGCCTCTGTAATGAAGCCTCTGTCAAGGACAGCTCCTGCTGCTTCTTCACACGCTGCAGGTCTTCGATTTCTTTTTCCAGACGCAGGATTTCTTCCACCTGCCTGCTTTCTTTCTGCTTCTCCACCTCCTGCTTCAGCTCTGCCTCCTTCTGAGCTTTCTGAATGGCAGCCAGTTCCTGCTTCTTTCTCTCTTCTTCAGCCTGCATAAAAATAAAATGAAACAAAATAAAATCAAGTGAGGCCCCTAAATGCAAGCTTCTTTTTAAAAATTTATTTCTAAAGCTCTGTACTCCACCATGCTCATTCATATAAAAGGAGCCCTATCTTCATATCAGCAAGAAATGAAAAGGAAAGAAAAAGAATAAAATTAAAGCATGATTACATTTACTCAGAGATAGCTGAGCAGAGGAAGTCCAAGTATGTGCAGAAAATTCAATCTTTGCTGGAATTAAATGAAGCATCAGGTGAAGGGAATTTCCATGCAAACTATATTGAGTTTCCTTTGGCTTTATCTGCCAGCTCCTGTAATTAGTTTAGTTTTAATGCTACAGGTACCTTTTATTTTTTTAATTGCTGGGTTGAGATACTCAAATAAACAGGGTGGCTGAAAGCATTAAGAATATCATTTACCTGCTGGGCAAGACGCTCTGCTTCTTGCCTTTGTCTTTCCCTAAAAGTGAGTGAAGAAAAAAAGTCAGTCAATCAAGCTCAACATAAGCTCATCACATTCCTTTGCTACGGCAATAGCTCAGCTTACAGAGATCATCTGCCACCTGGAAAAGACAGCCAAAAATAAGATCACAACGAATATGTTTGTGAATATGAAACCACCATGATAGCTACATGTGTCTTTTAGCAAAAGCAGCAAAGGTTTCCAAAATCTTTCTGTTCAAAAATAGCCTGAAATAAAGGCTTTCAGACCAGCACCTAACACAGCACAGGCAGGAAGAGTGATGTAAGCTAGAGACTGCACCTTTCTTCCTCCTCTTTTCTTCTTTCCTCCTCTTGTCTCCTCTTCTCCTCCAGTCGCTCCCTGAAAAGACGCCGAGCAAGCTGGCCTCGCCGCTGCTTCTGGAGAACTGTGGCTGCCTTCTTCAGGCACAGGAACTTCTTCCTACCACTGAATGCTCTGTAGTTCTTCTGTATCACAACCACGTAGTAGAGAACCTTTCTATACCGCTTTCTGGGGGGAGAAAAATAAGAAGCAAATTCGTCATGACACAGTTGTGAGGGATCTTGGCCGTGGTGACCTGCAATAGTGAGCCCATGATAGCTCTGGCTCTGTGATAGCTACTCCACTGTTCACATTCTCCTCTCTTTGAGAAGCAAGATTCTCTCATTTCTTGACAGCACCATGTGTGTCTTCTTTAAGGAAATGCACGTCTTACATGCTCTTATGCCCCTGCCAGGGAGATGCTAAAAAGACAGTTCTGTGTGTGCGCACACATGCAGAGAAAGCATATATATAGCCATTCCACATCTCTGAAAAGAAACACCATACACAGCAGGATAGCTGGCATTAAAATAGGCATATTGTTTTTAAGTAACATACTGGTCAGAATATAAGAACAGGACAAATAAGCACATGAAAAGAAATTATCTCATTATGCAAACAAGCATCCTTAAACTGTCCTCAACTGACTTGTAGAAAAAGCAGAAAAATAAATAGATAGAATGAATAACTCCACCTAACACATAATGCAAGAAGCCAGGCAAACAAGTCAAACATTAATCAGTAACATAATTTGGTTGTCCAAGAACCTAATTGTTTAGTTTTATTTTCCTTCTGTTTTCTTACCATGAAGAAGGTAATCCTGATCCTGATAAATCAGGATCTCAGCCAGTGACTTGGGGCAGCCCCACTAGGTGCCATCCAACTAGAGTTCCTACCATGGCTCTAATGCCATGATACAGTCAGATGGATACTGGCTGACCTCCAAATTTCTGTACTGTCCTATTCATTATATTAAAACAATTCAAACTTTGCGTTATTCATGGGTATTTTCAGCTGCTATTTTCAAAAGCCACTTACAGGATTTGAATGCCTGGCCCCTACGAAAAGTTGAGAATTGTGTCACAAGCATTTAACTTCTTGACAACTCATCCATTTATTTCAAATCCTTACTATTAATATTCTCATGTGGTCACTTACCGGGCTGCATAACCTAAGATGTGCGCTCGGATGATCATTGCTGCCTTGGTCACTTCCAATTCTCGCTGTTTCTCCAACTTGTGTTCTAAGGACTCCCGGAGAAACACCTACATAAGAAAACTTCTGGCTTAACGAATTTTGATGAGCATCATATTTAAGGGACAGCCAGATCAGTCCAAGCAGCAAGCCTCAGCTTAGAATTCAGAGAAGAATGTACTACTTCCTCAGCAGAAAAGAGAAAAACAAAATGTAGTCCTCTTAAAAGAAAACACCTGCAGATGATCCTCTAACTTTGGATTTCAGTGGGAAGGGTCAGATTACTCTATTGTAACTTTTAATTAGGAGCAGGGTTTTTCCAAATGTAATGTAATTACTGGATTCATTAGACAGCCTTTCCCACCAGAGTAACACAGGCCAAAGAAGCTGCAGGACTTAGCATGAACTTTCTAATCAGAGGGGCAGAAATACCACCCCAATAATTTACTTTTTTCACAGGCACATCAGGCTCCATAACCCCTTACAAGGCTTGCTGCTTCCAAAGACATTGCTACAGGACTGCAGCAGCAGGAACAAATAAGAGTGCCCTCATGTTCACATTGACTCGACTGTGTTTTCCTGACGTTACATGGAGAGAGCCGCCGGGGCAAGATACCCCACCACAGCTGGCCACCCTCCCACAGACAGAATGCTTCCCAGGCTCTCTTCCAAGCACTAACCTGGATCATTCACCTGTACTGCCTAGTGCCTCTCAGAGGCAGCTTTAGCACGTGGCATTGACATAAACTGAGCTAACACAGCCTATTTTGCCTTAAATGAGTAAAACTGCTTCTCCAGTCAAGCAGGGGTATGGGGGAGGTGGCTTCCCTCTTCCACCTGCCTTGACATCTGCTCTTTACCACACACTCACATAGTGGTGAGCTATCTGCTGTCAGCGCTTTTCCCAGCTCTTCTCAACTTTTCTTTTTTAAAGGCCAAGTATGCTGGTGTCAGCTATGGGTGACAACAGCCTGGCNCCAGTGGAATTTTGGGGGTGTTCACATGCAAAAGAAGCTGGTTTTTCCTCTGTGTTTATGTGAAAAAAAGCCTATAATCCAAGCCAAAGCAGCACTCTCGAGAAGAGGCACAGTTGTGAGTTTTGAACAAAGCTAGAAAGAGACTTTCTAGCACAAGTTACCCAAGAAACAGGAACAGCAAAAGTCCCACAGAAAGTCTCGATGCAGAGAGACTGCAATGTCAGAGCTGCACTGGGCAGCTCTTTCTATATGAAGTTTTCCCTCATGGAAAAAGCCTTTTCTTTCACTCAGTGGGCAATCTTTCTTTGCTCTACACACAGGCTTTCAAAAACATAACAAAATTCTTCAGAAAAGCATTCAGCTACTTCTGGAACAAGAATGGATGGTAAGCAGATGTTAAGCTCAGGCTAATGCCTTTTCCTGACCAGGCGCATTGCAGTTTGAGATGTAAAAGACAAGGAAACAAATCACACTGAAGCCAAATCATTGCAATGTCATTATTATCCCTTTAAAATAATATAGGGGCAGGATAGTGCCTCATCCCATGTTCAGTCTGAAAGGAGTGTCCTCTTGTGCTCTTCTCCTGTTTATGCAGTCTCACAAAAGCTCAGGCAGCTCCTGGGGGAGGATGAGCCCAGGCCACAGTAAGGGAAGTTAAAACAGAGCTCTGGCTCCTGCTGAGGTCCTGATGAGCAGTTGATAAAAACAATTTCTGATAAACATGTGTCCCTAAGATGCCAAAGCACTCTCCAGGGTCCATACATAAATACTGTTAATATGCTATATCTGAAATGGAATGGGATGCACAGCCCAGCTCTGTAGCCAAATACTACCACTGTGCTATCTGTAAGCCATCGGCTACAAAAATGGGATGGAAGATGACATCAATTGCCATCAGAATCTTTTAGATTCTTTCTTCTTTCTTACAGCAACTGTAAGATGATTAAAACAACTTTCCCAATGCAAGTCTAAGAGTCCTTAAGCATACAGAGGAAGAGAAGAAACCCTTCCAAACCATCCAGTTGTGGGGAGAAGAGAGGGAAGGGAAGAGCATTTCCTACTGAAAACAATCAGATTTTACAATATATATTTGCTACCTTAGGGCACTAAAAAGCGTTTAAAAAAAGTTTTTAATATTTAGGAGATCTCAAATCCTGAAATGGGGAATCTTCTCCCGAGTCTGCAATGCTTTCAAATAATTTGCCGAAATCCAAGAGCACAAATCACAAGCTATTGTCTACAATCAAACTTGCAAAATGAGCATGTAAAAACACCTGGACTGTTTTATTTCTCAAATTAAAATTTGATTATTTAATTTATTCTAAAATAATTTGATTTTTTTTTCCTTTAAAGAAAAAAAATGTGGACAAAGTTCAGGTTGTCTGGGAGAACACATATCAAGATCTAATGTACCTCTGGAAAAGATGCTCAGACTAGGATNCTTTTTTCACAGGCACATCAGGCTCCATAACCCCTTACAAGGCTTGCTGCTTCCAAAGACATTGCTACAGGACTGCAGCAGCAGGAACAAATAAGAGTGCCCTCATGTTCACATTGACTCGACTGTGTTTTCCTGACGTTACATGGAGAGAGCCGCCGGGGCAAGATACCCCACCACAGCTGGCCACCCTCCCACAGACAGAATGCTTCCCAGGCTCTCTTCCAAGCACTAACCTGGATCATTCACCTGTACTGCCTAGTGCCTCTCAGAGGCAGCTTTAGCACGTGGCATTGACATAAACTGAGCTAACACAGCCTATTTTGCCTTAAATGAGTAAAACTGCTTCTCCAGTCAAGCAGGGGTATGGGGGAGGTGGCTTCCCTCTTCCACCTGCCTTGACATCTGCTCTTTACCACACACTCACATAGTGGTGAGCTATCTGCTGTCAGCGCTTTTCCCAGCTCTTCTCAACTTTTCTTTTTTAAAGGCCAAGTATGCTGGTGTCAGCTATGGGTGACAACAGCCTGGCATGCTGCTGCCTCACACATGGGCAGCTGGAAATAGCCAGTCCAGTGACACTTAGATAATGCGGGAGGAGAGCCAGGCTGCACACCACAACGTGGGGATGAGGAAACCTCATGGACAGGGTGGCCTCTGCTAAGGGAGGAGGGCTCCAAATACAGGAATGCATCTTTGAAATGCTGGGTGTTTTCTCTTGATGTGAAAAAGACCCCAGAAACCCAACCAAAAAAA